>BRDA01001795.1:17097-38394 GCA_036984385.1 Crenuchus spilurus
AATAATAAAGTCATATAAACTATGAATAAACACATCTGTAATTATTTAGTAAACAAACAACTGTTAAACCAAAATATGTTTATATTTGACATTCTTCACAGTAGGCACCTCTTGCTTAGATGCAGCTTTCTTGGCATTTTCTCAGTCAGCTTTATGAGGTAGTCACCTGGAATGGCTTTCAGTTAACAGCTGTGCCTTGTCAAGAGTTCATGACTTGCATTTCTTGCCTCTTAATGTGTTTGAGACATCAGTTGTGTGTCTACTTTGAAGTAAAATCTAAAACATGTTTTGGTTTGTTTAATATTTATATATTACCAATTTTATTTACTTACTCAGAAAATACATTTACATTACATTACATCAGTAATACATTTAATTTCTTTGCAATAAACCTTAAATGTACTTTGAAAATGTGCAGATGTGTTTGCTGTATAAACTTATTTAAACATCTACATACAATAACATCTATTAAACATTTTAGTTAAGTTTTAAAAAAAAAATTTTGTTGAACACATATTCAACAAAACATTAAATCAGACTCAATGTTAAGTTACTTAAATATTTCATCTACTCTTAATGATAACGCTTATTACTAATATTAATATTTATGTACAGTTCTAATTTTAACCAAAACATTACGACCACAGATGAAGTGAATAACACTGATTACTGTAACAGTGGTGCATGTAAATGTGTGGGACATATTAGACTGTAGTCTGATCTCATAGATAAAATGGATGTGGGACAAATAGGAATGTGTGAAGACCTGAAGGTAAATAATTATGGTCAGACGACTGGGTTGGAGTCCATTAAACAGTAAGTCCGATCATGAACTCAAGCTTAGGGAACGGATCTTGTGACCGGAAGGTCAGTGGTTCGATCCTCTGAACCGGCAGGACACATCTGAAGTACCGTTGAGCAAGACACCTAACCTACAGCTGCTCCCCGGGCACTGTGGATAGAGCTGCCCAGCACTCTAGTCATGTATCACTTTCACTTTCACTTTCAAATTACAGGACTTAAAGAGCTTGGTGCCAGAGGTCACCTTCCTTGGAAAATGACAATGATGGATCAGAGCTCTGTTGGAGGGACAAGAAGAAGTTGGTCATAATGTTTTGGCTATAGTCTGTTGTGGTATAATGTGCAATGGCTCTTTGCTTTCACTTTTATTTTAGACCCATAAAATGGGAAGAATTCCACCTGGTCTTTACCGTGAAGTATACTGGAAGACCTCACGAGCTAATCTCAGTAGGGTTTAAGCTTAATATAGTAATATTTTATTTGGGGATGATTTTAGACTTTTCTGCCCATCTCCGTAAAAAGACGTCATATAGTCAGTATTACTCAAATAGCATAAAATACAGTCATACGTCAAAAAAGAGAATATCATGAAAAAAAGTTTTTTTTGTTTTTTTGTATTTTAATTCAAAAAGTCATTAAATTGACATATTTAAGCTTGTTTTAGTTGGCTAATCAGTCACAGTAATATGATGGTCAGTAGTAGTGTTGGCACTGTCGGCAGCTGCTGGGCATCTCCATAAAGCTTGTCAGCAGATGGAAGCATGAAGTGCTCTAAAATCTCCAACATTAGCACCTCAAAGCATCACAGACTGCAAAACCTGCACACTGGACTTCAGACAGCTTGGATTGTGTGTCTCAGACTCTAGGAGCTGATTTACTAATGAAATCTGAAAACTTTGGACCAGTTCTGGTTCTGCTTAGTCCAGGTAAGACACTTGTGATGTTGTCTCTGGTTCAGGAGTGTTGATATTAGGAATGTGGCAGCTGTAGCTCTGAGAGATACACAGTGTTTATACTGTTTATAGTCTTTTACTCAAACTCAATGAAATTGTCTAATAATTTTTAATAATCAAATAATAAAATAAAAAAAAAACATCTGCTTTATTTAAAAAGTATATATAAACACAGCTACGGAAGTATCTACAGCCAGTTATTGTGCAGACATAAACCCCCAGAGTGGCTGTAAATTCAATATTTCAGAGGAGCTCTTTACAAAATTGTGAAACTGTTTCTTTTTGTGCTCCGTTCCTGAGCTCAGAGGTACTTGGACAGGTAGGCAGGCCCAGTGACAGTCATTAACAATGGCTGGGCCTGAATGAAGACAAACTGGAGACAAGCCTAGTTTCCAGTAGAGCTAAGCTGCTTACAAGATAAATACTCGGAGGGTGACCCTTCAGCCCATGATGAACAACCTCTCATGCTCCAAGCAGCCTCTGCCTACCACCTCACAGCCAGACCATGGCTGGGGGAGGAGGGAGGAGACTAAGCATCCTCAGCAGCATGGAGAAACCCACCGGTCATAGTGCCGGACAGTGTGGGCTTCATCATAAAGCGTAGGATGTGGAGCAGATAAAGAGGACCATGACGTTGGGTCAGAGGTGCTGATACTGTATGTTGCGAAAAAACACAGCTTTATGTGCAGGTATCTACATCACATAGATATTAATTAGAGATCACACAATATCACTATATCACCATAGACTGATACCCAGGGGCCCACATGAGCTAAAGGCTTCAAAATACAAATGAGATGCACTGTAGAGGTAATAAGCCTATTTCAAATACATATTCAATTAAAAAACTGAAATAATTATGTCATTACTGGATTTTTTTTTATTTCATTATATTTGTAATGGACTATTCTGTGTTTCCATTAACTGCAGAGAAGCAGTTTATAATAATATATATTTGTAAATTTTGCATTTTGAAGAAAAATTTTAAAAAGACAAAAATGCATAAAATATTTACTATTAAAATTTTTATTATAAAGCTAAAAATATTATAAAAGTTAAAATTGATAATATTATACTCAAATATTATAACTTATATATAATATATTATAACATGGCTTTGTACACCCCAAGTAAATTGGTAGACATTCATAATGGGAATAAATTATTAAAGCAACTAATATTACATTTAATTATTAAAGTGATTATTAAACTTCCAATATTTCATTTCTATATATTAAAAGGTCATAACACTACAACAAATATTAACTGTGTGGAGAATCTAATAATAAAAGAGTCTATTAAAAATGTGTGAAACTATAACAAATAATGTATTCTTCTAACTGATAAACTAAAAACTAATGGAAAAAAATTTAATCTAAAAAACTAGATTCAGTAGCCCAGATCATGTTTTTTGCCTAGGGACCCAAACTCAGCATCCCACTTCTGATATCAATATCAATCTGATACTTTCAAGACAACTAAGCTGCACAATAACAATTTTTTAAAACAGCCACTATATTTAAAACAGACAATGACTTTTGAATTAGAACATAAACTCTATTCTTGATGTTACAAATATTGAATATATTGAACATTATAGTAGTTTATAGTCATTTACAATGTATATATCTTTTTAGTGGCAATTTTTCATCATGAGAAGACTATTAATAACATATGTGATATTTTAGGTTTTATAAGCTGTATTTGTGAGGTTAAAGTAAAGTGAGGCATATTTTATACAAAAGAAAGCTGATTTAAATCAATACTTCCAAAATTTCATGTATCAAAATAGTCAAAACATTACTAATATTAACTATTTAAAGCACTAAATATTAAACAGTCCATTAGAAAATTAAAAATAAAACTTATGAGAGGTTATTAAAATGTATAATAAACATTAAAAAATTTTATTCAATTTAATTAAATTAAATGATCTTTTTTCCTACATTATAAATGAACACTGAAGCCACCCAGACTCTGAGTGAACACATAATGAATCATGTAGTAAACTTAAAAGTGTTAAACAAACCAAAGCATGTTTTAGATTTTACTTCAAAGTAGACACACAACTGATGTCTCAAACACATTAAGAGGCAATAAATGCAAGTGATTAACTCCTGACAAGGCACAGCTGTTAACTGAAAGCCATTCCAGGTGACTACCTCATAAAGCTGACTGAGAAAATGCCAAGAAAGCTGCCATCTAAGCAAGAGGTGCCTACTGTGAAGAATGTCAAATATAAACATATTCTGGTTTGTTTGCTTGTTTGTTTACTAAATAATTACAGATGTGTTTACTCATAGTTTGGATGACTTTAGTGTTCTACAATGCAGAACATTTTTAAATCATGAAAAAATGTCCAGATGTGTTCAAATATTTGACTGGTACTGTATATATATATATATATATATAATTATTATGTTATACATTAGTATACAGTTCATTTAGAATGTATTTACTGTAATTAAACAGTATAATGTACATTCAATTTATATTTTGCTGAATTATTGAAGCACTTTTGAACATTTTAATGCCAAACAATAAAACCATGCCCAAAACATATTTTTTCATTAAATAAATAAATAATAATAATAATAATAATAATAATAATGAATAATAATTAATAATAATAATAATAATAATAATAATAATAATAATAATAATATCTACTTAAAAACACATAAGAAATGTTCTGCATGCTATGGGGTGGTTCATTCAATTTACTATTTTATGGTATTTATCCATCACTGCAGTGTTCATTAGGCCATCTATGATAATGAAACAGGACTGGTCTAAGACTTCAGAGCAGACAGCAATTAAAGACCCAGAGTAAAAACACAACCAATCCATAGTCAGTGTTTTTTCCCCTTTCCACACAAAAGGCCAGTGACACCGTATCTCGCCTGTTCCCAACAGTGGGACCAAGGTCAACATAGGGTCCATTGGCCATCCTAATTACAACCAAAAAACATGCAGCTTAAGCGCCCTGGGGTCGAGAGGCCAGAGGCCAAGCGAGGGGGGATGGTGAGGAGGAGACGGAGAATAAAGGCTGCAGATTCAAGTGGGCTGAGATCTTAGAGGGGATTACAGAGATCAGCAACGTAAACACCATCAATCCCAGAGTAAATCAGCATTACACTCACTATTACACCTCAATATGCAAAAACAGATTAGTCTGTAGTCCATCTGTTTCTCTGTATACTTTGTATGTTCTTCATTGGTTGGGACCCCCCACACAGCAGGTGGATCATTCTCAGTGACACTGATGTGAAAATAGTGACTAACCAACCAACAATCATTTTCTTTAATAAATAAATGACCAAGTCTAATATTTATCTACTTTTAGGACTTGAGTGAAAATCTGATGAAGTTTAAGATCAAATTTATTTATAAAATTCCAACAAACTTCCAAGCTCCACTGTACATGGTGGACCAACAAGAGGTGTGTCTAACAGAGTGGACAGTGAGTGCACAAAGTGTTTAAGCAGCTCTGCTGTGTCTAATCCACTCAACACACTAACACACCACCACCACGTCAGTGTCACCGAGAATGATCCACTTTAATATATCACTGAAGTATCCATTGTTTTTGTCTATAAAGTAAAAAGTGCTGACAGGTCCAGATTCATGTATGTTGATGGTAACTGAAGTGCTGTAATAAATGGTTCAGACAGTAGCTCAGACAGTAGCGTACCATGGTGAAAGGTTATGGTAACCATTGGGTTTGTGTAGTTTGTGGTGATAGTGTGGACTTCATGGTAGCTTCTGGTGGAATTTTACACAGACATTTTCTCTAAAACTAGGTGAACATATAGTAGAAGTGGTATTAAGATAGCAGTTGGCATACCTGCTCTGCTGAAGATCCATCTTATGACTTTCCAGAGTGTTCAATGGGGACAGGTCACCTAAATCAGGAAGTGGTCCTGTGAATTTGGAAATACAGGTCATCATACAGTAAAAATGTGCATCATTTTGTTCACACAAGTGATCTCTCCAATGTCCATAACAATGTTCACTCCAAAATCTACACCAACATCTATACTAATGTCCTCTTCAACATTCATACCAATGTCCACTCCAACATCTACATCAAACATCCACACCAATGTCCTCTCCAACATCCACACCAATGTCCATTCCTACATCCACACCAATGTCCACTCCAACATCCACACCAATGTCCACTCCAACATCTACACCAATGTCCACTCCAACATCTACACCAATGTCCACTCCAACATCTACACCAATGTCCACTCCAACATCTACACCAAACATCCACATCAATGTCCACTCCAACATCTACACCAAACATCCACACCAATGTCCACTCCAACATCTACACCAAACATCCACATCAATGTCCACTCCAACATCCACACCAATGTCCTCTCCAATGTCCATAACAATGTTCACTCCAAAATCTACACCAACATCTATACTAATGTCCACTTCAACATCCATACCAATGTCCACTCCAACATCTACACCAAACATCCACACCAATGTCCTCTCCCATGTCCATAACAATGTTCACTCCAAAATCTACACCAACATCTATACTAATGTCCTCTTCAAAATCCATACCAATGTCCACTCCAACATCTACACCAAACATCCACACCAATGTCCTCTCCAACATCTACACCAATGTCCACTCCAACATCCACACCAATGTCCATTCCAACATCCACACCAATGTCAACTCCAAAATCTACACCAAACATCCACACCAATGTCCTCTCCAATGTCCATAACAACGTCCACTCCAAAATCTACACTAACATCTATACTAATGTCCTCTTCAACATCCATACCAATGTCCACTCCAACATGTACACCAATGTCCACTCAAACATCTACACCAGGGGTGTCCAAACTTTTTTCACTGAGGGCCACATACACAAAAATATAGGAGGGGCTGGGCTACTTACTAGAAATTAGGTATATAGCCTTAACTTTAGTGTATTAAAGTTAGAAAAATCAATTAAAAGTGGTCAAATATGTTATATTGTTAAATATAATTAAAGACAAAACTGCCTTCATCACAGCTTTCCATAAATGGATCTTTACTGATTTATTCAGAAAAAGCTTTGGTAGCTCATTCTCAGAACAGCAGCCTCAGATTTCTTCTTAGACAGAAGATTTACAGCACAGAGAAAAAACAATAAAGGGGAAAATGGGACGGGTACATTTCAAGCCTGTTATTTAAGTTATTAGGCTTAACAACACACCTATTAACATTCTTTTGAAACGGTTCTCAACATTAACAGACTGAACTGGACTTAATAACAGGAGTGCATATCATTTTAGTACATTATTCTGGTATCAGCTGCGCTGGGTATGTAAATCGGGACATCTAGCTGCGGTGCTGATCCGACGCCACTTGTGCTAAAAATCCGGACAAATGTCACTTGATCAAGGAGCAAATCTGCATCAGATGAGATCAGCTGACTGCGTGTGCAGTGTGTGTGCTGTGCACAGCGGTGTGTACTCGCTTCATCGGTTCTGCCATGTTTAGTAACGTGGGGTAAATTTCTTCTGTGATTGTCCTTTTTGGTGGAGTAACTACCTTGATCAACAGTAGCTCCCCCTGGTGTTAAAACTAAGAAGTGCAACATACTCAATCAAAAGTTGAAGCGCGGGCCATATTCTATTCTACTTAAAAAATTTCTTGCGGGCCAATTAAAAATGGACCGCGGGCCAACCCTGATCTACACCAACATCCACACAAATGTCCACTCCAACATCCACACCAAATTCCACTCTAATGTCCACTCCCCCTGAGAACAGACATTAGCAGTCAGTCACAGAAACAGACACTGTGACGTTAGACTTCTTATAAAGTGAGCAGATTTATTGTTTAAACAACATTTTATGATCAAGCAACCTCTGGCTCAACTAGATGGATGGATGGAGAGAGAGAGAGAGAGAGAGAGAGAGAAACAATGAGAGAGACAGTGAGAGAGAGAGAGACAGAATGAGAGAGAGGGATAGTGAGAGAGAGAGAGAGAGAGAGAGAGAGAGAGAGAGAGAGAGAGAGAGAGAGAGAGAGAGAGAGAAACAGTGAGAGAGACAGTGAGAGAGAGAGAGAGAGGGAGAGAGGGAAAGTGAGTGAGAGAGAGACAGAATGAGAGAGAGGGATAGTGAGAGAGAGAAACAGTGAGTGAGAGAGAGAGAGAGAGAGAGAGAGAGAAGCAGCAGGAGCAGCAGTGGTGGAGTGAGCTTCAGAGTAAATGAAGAGGGAGAAAGAACAAAGCAGTGAATCAGAGAAATTAAAGTTTACTGATGTTGTTCTCAGAACAACATTGTGCAGTTTGTTGTTCTGAGCTCAGGAAGATTAGATATTATAAAAATAGTTTTTGTATCATTTTAACACATTTCATTGATGTGCTTTGGGTCCAATTATGAGAACAGAGCCACATTAAAAAATAGAAAATGGTGAAAAGGGTTCATTTGTGCTCATAATTTAATTCAAAAAGCTAAACTGTCTTATTTTAAATTCATTACACATAAAGTGACACATTTCAAGTGTTTTTGTTTTGGATCAGGATGACCTGGAGCTCATAGCTTATAGCTATAATGTACTTCATTTTTGTGTGCATTAGTAAAAACTAATTTTTTATCCCAAAAATGTAATTTATTTAATGTAAAATTTGATCAAAAATTTCTCAGTAAATTGCAATTATGGCTTATTTACAATTTTGATTGATTTTAATTCATTGACATTACTAGAATCCTTATTTGTAAATAACCATCCATATAATATATAATAGCACCAGTCATCACTGTCAGACATATCAGATTTCCTCTTCAGCAGATACAAAATATTTTGAAAAGAATCTCATCAGACTCATAAAATCGGCCTCGGCCAGGTTTTCCTTCCAGAACAGAACAAGCCTGGAATAAAAGAAAAGAGTGTTTTTTTGTTATTTGGTGCACTCCTGCACTACATCTAAAAATAAGTCGATGGTAAAGGTTTCCTGCAGCTTGTAGCCTCGCAGCCCTTAACCTTTCCCAAAGTTGTAGATGAAATGTCAGCACCAGACCCTCAGGTATAAGTTAGCGGCCTAACTGGACAGCACCATGGTATGAATCACTGTCATTCTAAATGTAGAATCAGCAATTCCAGAGCCGTCCCTATCTGGAAATGTAAAGGGGAGGAAGAGCTGCTCCAGGAGCTTCGCTATTGATTTTCTCCTCCGAACAAAGAGACTTTCTCGAATACATGATACATCATAATCATGCAATTTGTACCTTTGCGTCAAACGACGAACCGGACAGATCCGATGAAGAAGTTGACCTGTAAAAGTACAGCAAGAGAAGCTTTTAGAGATCAGTTCAGCAGACACAATGTTTCAGCCTGTTCTAAAACTGATTTTAAAAACGACTTTCTTTCTCAAATTTCACATCATTTCCACTGATTCTCTAAAGTAAGACATACTTTTTGTGCACAATTTCTATTTATTTTCAGAATTTAACACACTGGACAACAGTATTTAGGGTGTCATAACTTTTTCACAAAATATTACGTTTTATTACAGAAAGTTCAGTAAAGAGTAAAAGTTCGAGAGTTTGTTCCCTCTTTAATATTCACTTTTACAAATGACTAGAAAAACTAGAATATTGTGTTTTTAAAAATGTGAAGAAATTGTTAAAAAATTTCAAAAAGTTAAACTGTAATATCTTTTATATTCATTATACATAAAGTGATACACACTTTTTCATCATATTCAAAACTATTTATATAACACTGTGTACAGGGGTGTAGCACCAAATTCTAGGCCCTATGCACAAGCAGTTTTAACTAAAAAATGCAAATAAATTTTATATTTAAAGGAAAATAAAATTCCAGACTCCTCAAGGGCCCTCTTCCCACCTGGGGCCCTGGTAACTCAGTCCCACTTTTCCCCCACTACGGTGCCCATGACTGCGCATAACTTTAACACATGCCATATTTTACATTTTTCACTTATTTTTTATTCCAAAATGTTAAATGTAGTAAAAAAAAAAAGTAAAAATTTGAGACTTTGTTCTCTCTTAAATATTCATTTTTGCAGTTCTCTTCCCACAAAAAACTAGAATATTGTGGAAAAAGTTCATTTCTGTTCATAATTTGATTCAAAAAGTTAAAGTCTCCTATATTTTATATTCATCTATCCATCCATCATCTTATCCACTTAATCCTGATCAGGGTTGTGGTTTGACCAAGCCCAGGACAGAGTGCCAATCCTGAGTATATTTTATATTAATTACACATAAAGTGACAAACTTCCTCATTGTTTTAATTAAATATTCTCATCATTTGAGAGTCGAACTGTGTGAGCTGTATGCCATACTGATCAACATTAAAACATTATATTCAAAAATGTGTACTGTATATAACACTGCGCATAACTTTTACACCTGCCATATTTTACATTTTACACTTTACACTTATTCTTAAATTGTTAAATTCAGTAAGTAAACAGGAAGTGTGCATTAGATTGCATACAAACTTATTTTGTGTTGAAGATCTGAGATATTCGTGCATCTCAAAAATGTGAATATTGTAAAAAAAATGTTACAAAAATGTGAATATTGTAAAAATTTTTACAAAAATGTGAATATTGTAAAAAATGTTACAAAAATGTGAATATTGTAAAAAAATTTACAAAAATGTGAATATTGTAAAAAATGTTTACAAAAATGTGAATATTGTAAAAAATTTGGCCGGAGACCTCGTTCGTCTCTGGCATCAATAGGGGCACCAGTGTTATGCTGTTGAGAGACACTGTCTCAGTACACCATCACTACAGCAGCTCTAGAACATCCTACAAAGTTAGTGCTACCTCCACCATGCTTCATAGGTACCCCATTATCATGGACAGTAGTCACATCACATCTTACAGTCTGATATAACTGACTGGTGTCAAAGGTGGTCATGTTTTGAACTTGTCCGTCTGAGGTGTAGTTATTAAAAATGAGATGGTTAATGATTTCTAAATGTATCTCTGTCCCAGCGAGAGAGCATTTCAGTCTGCAGGGACATCACCAGCGGCTGGATGAGCAAAGAGAGAGAAAGAGCAAGAGATAAACACTCAGATGCTTCTCCACAGTCTTATTCTCTCTCTCTCTCTCTCTCTCCACCCAGTAGATCCTGCGGCAGATGCCACACTGCATCACACCCAGTTTGCCTCCCTTTTCCCGGACAGTCCGAAACACTTTTCCTGATCTCTTTCATCTTGATGTATTGTCAATATATGGATCGTCGTGCTCTCTAATTCAGTGAAAAAATCTAGTTTTCCATTAGTCTCTGCCTTTCTAATTTTCGCCACCGCTTTGCCACGTGTAATTATTAAAGGCAGTTTCAAGAAAGCAATTACTGAACTACCGTTTGTATCTTTGAAATCTTAATAAGCAGCAAGAACTTGTGCCGAGAGAGCAGCAGCACAATTCAGAAAGGCTTTTCACTCCAGCCACAGTCTGGAGGCCTGGGTTCTCTTTTTCCCTCACTGCTATCAGACCTCTTACAGCTCAACAGACACCTGAAGAAGATCACAGCATGTCATATCTGATCATAATCCAGAATCTCAGATGATAATATGTGATGTTGATGGTGAGTAAATGACTATAAACAGTATAAACACTGTGTGTCTCTCAGAGCTACATTCCTAATATCAACACTCCTGAACCAGAGACAACATCACAAGTGTCTTACCTGGACTAAGCAGAACCAGAACTGGTCCAAAGTTTTCAGATTCCATTAGTAAATCAGCTCCTAGAGTCTGAGACACACAATCCAAGCTGTCTGAAGTCCAGTGTGCAGGTTCTGCAGTCTGTGATGGTTTGAGCTGCTGCTGTTGGTCCAACTGTGATTTTAGAGCATTTCATGCTTCCATCTGCTGATAAACTTTATGGAGATGCCCAGCAGCTGCCCACAGTGCCAACACTACTACTGACCATCATATTACTGTGACTGATTAGCCAACTCATGAGCTTTAAGCCATAAACATTAAAACAAAATAGGTCAAAATAATAAATAAACAAACACAGTAAACAAATAATTAAATAAACAAACTGGACTAAAAGCAATTAGTAGGAATTTGGGAAAATAAAATACATCACAGTACAGGTTTTATGACTCAATATTTTACACATTTTGACCTTTGGTGGTAAAGTCGTTAATCAGTTATCTAACATTAGCAGCGCACACTTCAATAATTATATAATAATTTAATATTATAATTATTATATCAATATTTAATCATTTACCTCAATTATTTAACTGTTTTTACTATAAAATCACAAACAAAGCATTTTAAAGATGTAAAAAAGTTAACACAAGTTATAAATGTGAGGATATGATGATAAAAATGAAGCTGATACACAACTACTTACAACAAAAAGCAGCCGTGAGCTTCTTTTCTTGTCCACTAGGGGCAGTGTTGGCTACTTCATTGTGTGGCTTCCTCAGCAGGCATCTCGCCCCTCACTACTGTTACAGACATGTAAAGATGAGTCTGTATCAGGTTTATACAATCTCATTTGGACTATCACTGCCATCTTTAAGAACTCATGAGCTATGAGCCATAACATTAAAACACAACAAGGCTAATGTCTCTTTACATGTAATGAATAAGTAAATTAGTAAACAAGTGAATAAACAAACATTACAGTACTCTGAGCTGTGTTCATTCACAGCCAATCCAGTTACGCTATTTGATCAAAATAAGAGAAATCAAATATAACTGTGATAAATCAAGACGTACAGCAGCTCTGCGGCTTTAAATGTCGTCTCCTCGACCTTTAATATTACTCAGGAGAAGCACCTTGAGACGGCCGTCATCTGCTTTATTGCTGATGAGCTTTTTCCCCGTCCTAATGTTGCGAAGGGAAAACTGTCAGGCCAGTTTCTGACGTGCATTTGCATTCTTCAATGACAAGTGACACCAGTGAAAGGCCACAGAAAACTGTTTATTGATCACCGTAAAACTATTCAATGGAGCAGATAAGGCCATATCTAAAGGGGACCGCTTACAAAGAACACATCACGAGGCTTGTGTGTGACGGAGGGCCGTGTAAAGAACACAACTTCATTATATCGTGCCACTTGTATTTATACCGCCCTGAAGATGCCCCTGATTGGTTTGTATGGATGCTGATGGGAGCAGGTCTAGTGCTCATCAGGCCTATTAAGTGCTCGGCCCGGCCATTCATAACCCCTTGCATACTAAATGCCGGCGGTGTCACGGCGCATTTACAGGGTGAGGAGCTGGAAAACGGCCAGCTAATGAAATGGGAAGAACTTGCAGGCAAAGCTATTTGACACTGCCAGCTGCCCCCTTCTCACAATTACATCAATTCCCATTGCAATCCTGACCTTTCCCTACAGAGAACAAAAGAGCCCAGCAGAAATCTCTCCCATTAAGGCCCGGAATGGTTCACGTTACTGACTGCGTGACTTCTTCCTCCAGCCAAAATGAAGATTTGCGGAAAACGAATGGATGTGTGGGGTCACTCAGCCTCCAGGAAACCTTTATGAAAGATGCTTTTCTGAGAAACGTTTCTTTAGGAACCCAAAACCCATGGTGCTCTTATAGAACCCAGTGATGTACATACTTAAAGGTTCCTGCTGGGGCTAACGACGATCTCTCTGGTGATCCCTTTATACGTTGCTTGATTACTCCATTAAATATTCAAGATTAGTTTTAGGTTCTTTAACTCCTGAAGCTTTAAAAGTGCAATTAAGATTATGTCAATTAAACCAAAAATGTCTTAATGATTTAATATAAAATGAACTTTTTCACAATATTCTGTTTTTTTAAAGTACACTCTTACAAATGAGGGTTCTTCAAGAGATTATTTAGTAAAGGAAATGGTTCTATACAGAACCATGAACACTCAAAGAACCTTTGTCATGGATAAGTGGGTTCTTTGCATGATGAAAGGGTTCTTCAGATTGATGTGGAAAGCGTTAAAGGTGGTTCTATACATAACCTTTCTGAAAATGGTTCTATCCAGCCCTCAAAAAAGGTTCTGCTATAGTTATAATAGAGGAACCATTTTTGGTGCTATGTAGAACCATTTTCAAAAGGTTTATATATAGAACCATCTACAGCACATTCCTCATCAATCTGAAAAACCATTTCACCACACTTTTATTTACATTTACATTACATTTACACCACAGTGTTTATGGTTCTATATACAGTAGAACCACTTTCTTTACTAAAGAACCTTTAAAGAACCCAAATAATCTACAAGTTCTCTGCTGGAAAAGGAAATCAGCATCTCCATAAATATTGTCAGATGGAAGCATGAAGTGCTCTAAAATCTCACAGTAGACCAACATCAGCAGCTCAAACCATCACAGACTGCAGAACCTGCACACTGGACTTCAGACAGCTTGGACTGTGTGTCTCAGACTCTAGGAGCTGATTTACTAATGAAACCTGAAAACTTTGGACCAGTTCTGGTTCTGCTTAGTCCAGGTAAGACACTTGTGATGTTGTCTCTGGTTCAGGAGTGTTGATATTAGGGATGTGGCAGCTGTAGCTCTGAGAGAGACACAGTGTTTATACTGTTTATAGGCATTTACTCACCATCACAATGGACTTTTTCACGATTTTAAATTGTTTTCTGCATCACTGTATGTACGGCTAACTCTAAACACGCCAAAGTAAACTGAACGATTATCTGCTGTTTAATGCCACAAACAGGTGACAGAGAGCTGTCAGAGTTCATAAAAGACCCATCAGAACCGATAATGCACTGGTCACGAGTCAGCAGCCGGGCTCTCAGGATGGAGAACCATTGATTAATGTCACATAGCCAATAGATTTATGTATGCAAATGTCTCCGTTCAATCCTTCCGCCGCCACTTAAATTTACCCTGGCGTTTGTTGTGCATAGGATGGCGTCCCATCAAACCAGGTGAGGGTTTTAGCGGTATAGCAGCCTTACATGGACAGACATCAGTCCTGCTAGTTAGAGAAGGTAACCGAGTACACATACCTGACACGACAGCTGTGAAATAAAGTCAAATGACATAAGAAAGCAGTCAGCTACCAAAATTAAAGCACTCGGTAATTAAATCAAGAAACCACTGTATCACCCAATTAGCATATGCGCTACACAACCCCAGGACACATATTTTAAGGATTTGCTTCAAAGTTCTCAAGGGGCCGCACAAATTCAAAGCAAAGGTTGCAGACCGTGCTTAATCATTACCATTCAGACAGAAAGTCATTTAGGAGAAATCAATGCTTTTAAGAAACATTGAAATTAGAGGAGGGAGGCCTGCTTGCATTAAAGACATGTAATGCACAATTAACTGCAGCGTATTAAGCCGTATGCATACCCGCAACTTCAACGTTTTTTATTTAAACGTGAACATACTGATGTTATTGCATTTATATATGCAATATATATAGTAAGTCTTTCTTTATCTCTTGCTATCTATGCTGTAAAAGGCATAAAAACATCAACTGTGTATTGGAAACCTGACAATATAAAATACATCACAATACAGATGTTATGACTCAATATATTACATTTTGTTGTTGTTGTTACATTTTAAAGATGTAAAAAAGGTAACACAGGTTGTAAATGTGAAGATATGATGGTAAAAATAAAGCTTATATACATGTCCACTAAGCTTTTCATGTCCACTAGGGGCAGTGTTGGCTACTGCTGCATTGTGTGGCTTCCTCAGCAGGCATCTCCCCCCTCACCACTGTTCTGTATCATGTTTAAATGATCATATCTCTGCTTTTACTTGGAATATCAACATCAAACTAACACTAGCATCAAGTTTAGAGACACATCTTTGGATGGCACAACAATGATCAACATGACTTTGTTTTTATGCTGTGATGTCTAGAACCAGACGTGTGATTTTGGGTTTTTGATAATTACAGAATACAGTGGTAACCCTACATACGAGTTTAAATCATGCAGGAGCCGAGCTCGTTAGCTGGTTTGCTCGTTAGCTGGTTTCCTCGTTAGCTGGTTTCCTCGTTAGCTGGATGCATTTTCCCCATAAGAATACATGTAAAACTGATTAATCCGTGTCAGCCGGCCAATATACAGTTTAATATGTAAATAATGTGTTTATATGGGTTTTTAAAACATAAACGAGACGACGGTGCTCGTGTAGGCTGGCGGCTAAGGAGGACAGGAGGACGGGCGTACGTGTATGACATGGTTACACTTATCATATGAAAAGTAAAAGTAAAATGTATCTAACTTTCTTGTTCACTACCTTTTGCTGTGTTTGTGTCACTTTCACTAACACTTTCACTTTCACTGGCAAAGGTAATGACTGACCTCTTCTTCTACGCTAGCATCTAGGGGATGCTACGACCGCAGCGCCCCTAGCGGTTGGCATACTTGAACTAATTTACGCTACTCGTTACTTGGAATTTTATTTGTTTCTTAGAACAAAAATATTCCAAGATCTCGACTTGTTACCTGGAATACTCGTTAGTAGGGATGCTCGTAAGTAGGGTTACCACTGTATTGCAAAGCTCATGTGTATTAATAACACCTGTACACTGCATACTGCAATTCTATTTCTGTAAGTGATGATGCTCCTCTCCTGTATATACAGTATGCTTCTCTCATACACAATATGTCCAAAAGTTTGTGGACTCCCCTAGTAATGAAGGTATTCAGATGACACAGATGCATACACAGCTTGTCTAGTCCCTGTAGAGAAGTACTACCAATTAAATAGGACTAAACATCAACCTGTTGGCACCATGTCTAATGCCAGGTGGGCTACAGGGGTATAAAGTCTCCCAGCATTGTGTTCTCTGCATTCAATATGTTTGGGATGAGGTTGAGGAGGTGATCATCCAACATCCTGAAGCTCTTGTGGCTCAATACAATGACATCCTCACCGCAATGCTCCAGCATCCAGAAAGTCTGTTCTGGAGAGTAGAGACCGTTACTCCAACAAAAGCAGGACAGTCTTGGTTTCAGAAGCAACAATAAATGGGCCTGCGTCCCAATACTTTTGTCCCCCCGCGCCCTTGTGCGCATTAGTAAAGTGCATAGTAAGCCACGACCTTCTCATTTTCAAATAGAGTGTAATAGTCACCCGCGGGTTGCCGTATCACACCTTGTGCATTTAACCAGACGTGCATGTTACCCTCTGCAAACACACTGCCACTTATCTCATCTGTGCCCGTCTCCACCAAGGCCCCTGACACAAAAGGGCAACCAAGAGAAGCTCCTCCAGCAGAGGAGCAGAATTAAAGTTAGTCCAGAGGAGCAGCTGGAGCCAGAATCATTTCTCTTTAAGGGCACGAAATGAGCAGGCACGGGATCATCTAAGAGCCCGGCGACTCCAGCATCAACAGATAAGAAAAATGAATTAACACCAGAAGGACTCGGCTTATCTCTCAGCTCTCCTGACCGTGAACTTCAAATTTGCTAAATCAGGAAAGTGGCCACTAGAAGTGTTCCACAAACACAAACTTTGTGTTTATGCAACTCAACTTCACTCATATTACACACAACGTCATGTTCAGTCAACAGGTCATAGCAGAAACCTTTTAAAACAATGATATATATATTTACTAGTGCGTCAAACGTTAGAATATGTTGAAAAAGTTACAAAATATTTTATATTTAATACACACAAAGACATAGCTCAAAATTTTTTTTTATGTTGATACTGTTTGAAAATGTACTCAAACACAAGTGGTTTTAATGTTTTGGCTCTTCGGTGCATCTACAAAAATTTGAGTATTGTAAGAAGTTCAATTGTGTTCATAATTCAATTCAAAATGTTAAACTGTCAGGTATCCATCCATCCATTCATTATCACACCCACTTAAACCACTTAAACGCGGTTAGTGCCCTACCCCCTCACTGGGCGGGTTAGGGTTAACCAATCCATCGCTGGGTGACACATACACACACGCACTGACAATTCAGAGTACCCAATCCACCTGACCTCCATGTTTTTGGACTGTGGGAGGAAACCGGAGACCCCGGAGGAAACCCACGCAGACAGATGTGGACTCGAACCCAAGACCTCAGCGCTGAGAGGCGAACGTGCTAACCACCAAACCACCGTGCCGCCCTCTGTCAGATATATTTTATATTTATTACACATAAAGTGACACACAGGGGGCAGCCGTGGTCTGGTGGTTAGGGCTCAGATGCCTCAGGGAGTTCAAGCTGTCTTGCAAGGTGATGCAGAACTTCTACACCTGCATTGTAGAGAGCATCCTCTCGGGGAACATCACGGTCTGGTTTGGGAACATCACCCTGCAGGACAGACCCGTCAGAGGGCGGTGCGTTCAGCTGAGCACATCATTCAAGCAGAGCTCCCTGACCTGAGACTGTCTACAGCAAGCGATGCTGGACCAAGGCCAAAAAGATACTGAAGGACCATAGTCATCCCAACAGTCTCTCTGCTGCCATCTGGGAGGCGTTTTCACGCCCTGAAGGCAAACACAGAGAGGATGAGGAAGAGCTTCTACCCGCAGGCAAGTCTTGAACTGAACTCTGGACAATAGTAAAATATGCGCGCGCACACACACCCACACTTCCACTCTACCATACTACCATGCACACTACACCCGACACCCATGTTTACTATTTAATAAACCATATACATTTACCATAAACCATATACATATCTCTTTTCTTCCTTATCTCTGCTATATTATTGCATATTACTGTCATTTTATTATCATTATCATTATTATCATTATTATTATCATCATCATTATTATCATTATCATTACAGGATTTTTAAGTGAGTAGTCATGTGAACTAACTGCATATACCATCTTGCAATACAATAAAGTTCTTGCAACATTACATCTGAACTACTTAAAGCATCAGCCCTATAAGCAAATATAAGTAGTTCATCAGTTTGACTGATTATTGATCTTGATCAGTAATCGGAGCTGATATTTATGCATTTTCTGATGATCAGAATCACTACCTGACCTTTCATATCTGATGTAAACACCACAATAAACACACTGCCTTAGTCCAGCCCAATGTCCTGATTGATAGAAATGTGAACTACATGTCAAGTAAATACAACCAAACATGTTTCCCCGTGTTTTGTAACTATCTAAAACTCAGTGCATCAATATTTATTAATATTTTTTTAAATATTTACTTTTATTTATCTAATCAGTACATTTTCACACTACAAATGTAAATTTGCACTAAAGCTGCACTATTATAGCAGCAGTCTATATAATATTTATATAATTTACAGCAAATAAAGAAATGTCATATTTACAGGTACATCTGCAGGATTATCAGTGTAGCTGCTGTAGAACAATGTTAGAGCTCCCCCTAGTGTCAGTATCACTACTCTACAGACAGTCTTATCAGTGTAGCTGCTGCAGAACAATGTTAGAGCTCCCCCTAGTGTCAGTGTCACCACTCTACAGGCAGTCTTATCAGTGTAGCTGCTGTAGAACAACGTTAGACCTCCCCCTAGTGTCAGTGTCACCACTCTACAGGCAGTCTGATCAGTGTAGCTGCTGTAGAACAATGTTAGAGCTCCCCCTAGAGTCAGTGTCACCACTCTACAGGCAGTCTTATCAGTGTAGCTGCTGCAGAACAATGTTAGAGCTCCCCCTAGTGTCAGTATCACCACTCTACAGGCACATGAAGACATGACTGCTAAACTTATCCTTTCAAATCAAGTGAACAATATTTTTAAAAACATTTATATATTATCATTTGCAAAAAGACAACATGATATTATACATAAGACTAAATATCGGTATCGTACATTGAAAAACCCATATTGGCGCATCGCTAGTATGCACATTAAATTAGCTTGTTTAAATATGGGTATGATATTGTTATCAGCCACAATCAGCTGTTATCGTAGTAGAAGATATTATTACAGTGCATTTCCACAGGCACTCCATACATCACAGTGATCTAAAAGAGCCATAAAAATTCAGATGTTTTGAAATATTTCCTGCGTGATTATAACTACACCATTACACATTCGTTTCAGGCCCAGACCCTCAGTAATTGCTCACCGGTGATAGTAACCCAGAAAAAAACAAGACAAGCAGCACGAGGAACAGAGTGTCCACATTTGCAAGCAAATTATATTTTTTTCAGCAGTGCTGGCAGTGCTGTGCATGACAAACTGATGCAATTTCAGCGATGTCGCGAGAGCAAGGCGATATTTGTCTCTTGCTGGCAAGCGTTCGTTTCCAGTTGCCCGCGGACTCCCCAGATTTGAATCGCCGGGGGTCCAGAGGCCCCTCTCTTGACAGGGCACAAATAATTACAGCACACTCTCTTCATTGTACTCCATTATATTGCTCTTCTTATCTGTAGGGCCGGGGCTGCACTTGATCAAGTAAGGTCACTGTATTTTGACCATAACACAACATAACGCTGCTATTTGGAGATATGATAAATAACGGCTGGCGAGGTGAGCAGGGCCCTATTTTATCAGGCTGTTAACTCTACACAAGCAAACATGGAGCCCCATTCAAAAAAGCCACAAATTTACACACAATAAAGTGCTCTTGTGTACATGTTTGAGAAGGTTTTTGACCAAACACACCCGGGGTCAGGGGTCACTGAACGCAGATTAGTCCAGATACTAATCAGCAGCACTTACACAGCTCGGCCTGCAGGGGGCAGTTCAGTATGCAGGAAAGCAGCATGTAAAAATAATTAAATACAGCAGACCTTTTACTTCAGGTCAGCTTTGTTTGAATATTACGTAGTTGTTCTAATTTTGAGAATAAAATGAACAAAATAAAATCTTATTTAGACATGAACTGGTTTCTAATTGCATTTATGCTGTAGAACAAACATCAGTCTGCTCAATTAACACTGAAAATGTTTTATAAAAATTACTGCATATAATAATAATAATAATCATAACAATAATCATAATAATCAAAATCATATTAATTATAATAATAATAAATTAGTAGTAGTAACAGTCACAGTAATAATAATAATAGTAATGATAATAATAATAATAATAATAATAATAATAATAATAATAATGATGATGATGATGATGATGATAATGTCAATTTAATTCCTCCCACAGTCTCCGCTTTCTCTATGAGGAAACTAATATCTGATAAAATTATGAGAATTTCTTACAGCATCAGGAGTTCAGTACATCATTTAAATGAGCTATTTTAATATAAATACTGTAATGTAACATTTATGATATTATGACCATCAGTGGCCATTACAGAGTTAAAAAATAACATGTAAATATAAATTTTGAGCCAATAATTTAAGCTGATATTTAGTATTATTCTGATGATCACCTCTTTAAAGACCTCGTTAGTCTGGTCAAATACCATATGGGTTTTGGCTGCAGAAGATTCGTTTTGTAGAGTTTTATCATGACAAAAATAAATAAATACATAAATATTCTGGCACAATGTGTTGTAGGTCAAGCTGTTCATCTAATACTATGAAACATACTGTTTATTAGGCCAAGTAAAAAAAAAAAATTGGTGATCATCCTTTTTCACCAAAATTTTGGGTCGGGGGGGGAGGTGTTTTTTTTTTTTTTTTTTTT
>BRDA01001795.1:47542-75326 GCA_036984385.1 Crenuchus spilurus
CTGTTTTTACAGCGACGTGAGTAAACGAGAGAAGCCAACGCTGCCTCACCCACTACACACGTGTACAAGCACAAAGACATGAAATCTGATCTGACATTCAAGTCACATGACCACAGATCTGATATCTGATCTAGAACCTCATATGAAAGTGACTCACATCTGATGTGAAAAGATGAGATTTGACGTCCACACAGCCTGAAAACATCAGATCTGAGCCACTTCAGCCTGGTACTGTGAACGTAGTTTTGAATGCAGTTTGTTTATGTGTGTGTGTGTGTGTTAATGTCAACAATGTTGTTTTTATTCTATAAACTATTGGCAACATTTCTACCAAATTCTAAATAAAATACACACATTTAGAGCAGTTTTGTACAGGAAAATGAACAACTGGTCAAAATAACAATAAAGGTGCACTGCTTTCAGTTTTACAACCTCAAAAACAAAAAGAAAAGAACTTCATATTCATTTTAGTTTAAATCAGAAGTTCAGCTTATTTCACATTTGAGCACTTTTTATCCATCAGTGACTCCAAATTAAATATTCTAATCATTTGAGATTCAGGGTTTATGATTTTCATGAGTTTTAAGTTAAAATCATCAACATTAAAGCAACAAAAAGACTAGAAATGTGTCAGTTTATGTGTAATTAATTTAACCTCCTATGACCTGGCATGTCCACAGATGTGGACATCACATTTTGGGTTGTTTAGACCACAAAACTAAATTTTGCCTGGTGTCCTCTTATGAGGCCATTATACTGCCACCTCAGAAATCATAATGTAAAAAGATCATTTTTTGTTTTTACACTAATCAGGTGCCAATCAGCCCAAACAGCAAAGAGAAATAAAGAATGCATGCCATGCAAGAGTTTGGGTCTTAGGAGGATAAAATGTAACAGTTTATATAGAGTGGAACCTCGGTTTTGATCATTAATCTGTTCTAAAGTGTCTGATGATAACTGAAATGAATGATAACTGAAGCAATATTTCCCTTAAGAAATCATGTAAATCTGTTCCAGACTCTCCAAAATATGAACAAAACTACATTTTATATAGAATAACTGTAGTTTTACATACAGAACACAATGAGAAATAAACACAAAAGACTAATTAAAAGGATAAATTAACACTTAACATCACTCTTATGGGTTTACGCTCCGTTTTAGAGAGTGCCGGTGTGGTCCAGCCAGCAGCCTTTGTTTTGTCCGCTATTTGTTTTCACACCCATTTTCAGGTGGAGGAGCTGCATGCCTGCGTGTTTTAGTTTGTTATCCATTTCATTAGCCTTTTGTGTTTATTTCTCATTGTGTTCTGTATGTAAAACTATAGTTATTCTGTATAAAATGTGTTTTTGTTCATATTTTGGAGCGTCTGGAACAGATTAATTGGATTTACATGATTTCTAATGGGAATATTGATTCAGTTATCGTTTGTTTCAGTTATCATAAGACACTTTATAACAGATTAATGACCAAAACCGAGGTTCCACTGTGCTTTATTTATTTGCTTTTTTTTGAGGCGATCAGAAAGAAGAAATCCCTGACATGCCAACTCACCTCAAATCTCCCCACTTCCCTCCGAATGTTTTTAGATATCTGCTCAAAGTCTCTCTCTCCCTGCTGTACTTTAGCTTCCCACTAAAACAAGAGTCAAACAGACAGGAGAAGCATCATGCTGACAGATATACTGGACTGAGACTCTTAAGTGCTGTGTGTTTCACAATGTGATTCCTCTCTGAAACTTCCAGAGGAAAAGAGAAAAAAAGACATGAAAAATATCCTCATCACACTGACAAAAATGACACAAAACTACAACAAGAACAAATAAATATCCAGAAAAGTATTACACTTAGTATAGCAGATGTGAGACTTACTCTACAATGGCGTGTAAATCTCAATAAGATCCTACAGTGATGCTTTCAGTCAATGATCCAATACCTCAACATTTAACCTGATTTGACTTGAGATGGACGTGTGCCATCAATATAAAATTAAATCCTACACAATCTGTTATTTCGATGAACTCACAAATACAACTAAAATACAGGGTGTCTCAAAAGTCAGAACACACATATTTAGCAGACAGTGGCCCAGTTTTAGACACAAGCTGTGGGGGAAACCTGGGAGACTATTAGCGCTTTTCCACCAAAAGAACTCTGGTCCTTGAACTGGTTCCGTTTGTGCTTATAAGAACCTTGGTGCTTTTCAGTGAACCAGTCCATGTTTCCAACAGTTTTAGTAGAACCCAGGATGTGTCACAGTACACATCATCATCAGAGGGTGCTGCACAGTGGCAGTAAACAGAAATGAGGCAATGGCGGAGTGTATGGACTACCTGCAAACATTTGTGCTGTTACAGACGTTTATTTGTCTTCAAAAACAAAAAATGGATCAATCTATGTGTAAATAAAAGCACACAGAGGACATATAACTTTTATTTTTAACTTTATAGGTGATAAACACCCTGAGAAGACGATCCCAGCTTGTGTCTAAGACTGGATCAATACCTACCAAACCATCAGTATATCGGATCAGTCACCATTTAGTTGATGCATCAATTCAGATCGATGGATCGTTACATCTCTAATGGATACTTCAGATTAGGGGTTGACTGATGTATCACCTTCAGGTCCGATACCGATTATTTGTAATCAAATACACTGATAATCAATATTAGGGAGTGTTATTAATGTACCACAAATTTTACATCTGTAGTGTGAAAATGTGCTCACAGGTACATTAAATGAACATAGTTTAATTTTACATCATTATAAAAATAAAGAACTTTGAACACCTGCAAAAACACTGAAAAGCATGTTTGATTGGATTTACTGAACATGTGGTAATCAAACAGCTCTGTGGGTGGGACATCAGGCCAGACTAATTAAGTGTGTGGGTTTTTTGTTGTGTTTACATCAGATATGTGCGCAATATAATTTTTACTTTCATGGAAATAGAGTTCAGGTGCCAATTCTGATAATCTAAAAGAAAAGTTACATTTCAGCTCCAAATATCAGTGATAATCGGTCAACCTCTACTGCTTATTCATGTTATCAGTCATGTGGTCAGCCACTTGACTGGGATGAAGAAAGTAGCTTCACTGTGTTTAAATAAAAAAAAATTGTCTTTTTAACATGTTTTTATATACAGTTTTTATCTAATTCTCTCCAATAGGATGTAAGCTGATCTTTCACTCTGTATAGTTGTAGATCAATTAAAATTAGCTACTTCATCAGTATTTAGTTGGTATTATTACTGGTGATTTATGCATTTTGTATGTGTTATTATTTGCATTGTGCTTTTATTGTTATTATTTTTAATGGTTTCATTATTTGTTCTATTATTTAATTTGTTATTATTTTTGTTTTATTTTGCATTATTTTAGTACTTTTGGTATGAAAAAGCCTCATTAAAAACATTTATTATTATTATTATTATTATTAACTTACTTTAAATATGACTAAAAATAAAAATAAAAGATTACTGTCAATTAAAACAAAAGTTCATTTGTGAGACTGGACAAAGCAACTAAAGACAAACATATGCATTTTAAGAAAATATTTAACATTAATGATGTAAAAGATGTTGTAATGTATCTGGGATATGTTGTGATGTATGAAAGTGAAAGTTATCACTTTTAGCTAAAACTACTCATCGATGTTTAAGTCGCCAAATTAAAAAAAAACAAAATTATCAGCTCACTGCAAGAAAATGAGATCTTAGCAAGTGAAATCATCTTAAATCTATTCTAAATGTCTAATCCTTCTCATTTCGAGAGTGATATTTGCTTATTGTCAGATAATTGATGATTAACTACACATTTTTAATTATTTAAGTAACTTTTTAAAGTAGGATTTATCTCAAGTAACCAAATGTTAAGTTGAACAATAAGCTTAAATCGAGAGATATGAGCTATTTAAACAGGATTTAAGTCGATTTCACTTGCTAAGACGTCATGTTTTGTAGTGCAGTAGTCTGAGCATGTTAAAAAAGCTGGTGATGTATATCTTGTGCTCGTGCTTCATTTCCATATGAAAGCACGGCAAACGATGAATAAGTCATTATCAGCATGGGAAGATATTTCTAACACACGTTATGCAAATGAAGCAGATCATAAAGGATGACAACTGATGGGAGAAAGCCAAAAAAATTCAGAGCCAAGGGTTCCTACCTCCTCGATCTCCTTTGTGGGGCATGACGGGGAAAATGCAAAAATTAAAAGAGGCTGATAATGTTCTGTGGTTAAAGAAATCAATAACTCATGAACTCATATCAAGTGGAACAGCAGCTTCTGGACAGACATGAATGGACTAAAGCAAGAGAGGGGCAGCATGCTTCATCGTCAACATCACCATCAACATCAACACCGGAGCCCTCAATGAAGTGTTGATGCTGAAAATAACTGGAAGCCTGAGGTTTGTTTTCAGACATACTGAAGTTTACTTTCTATCAACTCACTGCTGCATTTTGCTTAGCTTAAAACAAATAAGCTGCACCAGTTTACAGGTGTACAGGGTGTCCCGTTTGCTTCTTTACCCAAACAAGCGTGAATAACTAACAGTAGTGAAGATCTGGTGATGAAGTGGTGACTAAATAAACCTCAGTCTGTGTGTAAAAGACTGACATGTATGATTACAGTGCAGGTAGAAGTCTGTTCATTTCTGATGACTAATATCCGCGGCTGTAGGAGTGGAGGCCGGCGCCCATCCAGCCGTCTCCATCTGTCACCTACTGCTGTATTGAGACACTAAAGTCCTCAGTTATCCTCATGGACTCAGCACTGGATGTTAGTTATTTCAACCTGAGACCTTTGCAGAGATCCATGTATGATGTATGAGTGCACAGTACAGGAGGAAGTGTTGTATAATGTATCGGCACACAGTACAGGAGGAAGTGCTGTATAATGTATCAGTGCACAGTACAAGAGGAAGTGTTGTATAATGTATCAGTGGACAGTACAGGAGGAAGTGTTGTATAATCTATCGGCACACAGTTCAGGAGGAAGTGTTGTATAATGTATCAGCGCACAGTACAGGAGGAAGTGTTGTATAATGTATCAGCGCACAGTACAGGAGGAAGTGTTATATAATGTATCAGCGCACAGTACAGGAGGAAGTGCTGTATAATGTATCAGTGCACAGTACAAGAGGAAGTGCTGTATAATGTATCAGCGCACAGTACAGGAGGAAGTGTTGTATAATGTATCAGCGCACAGTACAGGAGGAAGTGTTGTATAATGTATCGGTGCACAGTACAGGAGGAAGTGTTGTATAATGTATCAGTGCACAGTACAGGAGGAAGTGTTGTATAATGTATCAGTGGACAGTACAGGAGGAAGTGTTGTATAATCTATCGGCACACAGTACAGGAGGAAGTGTTGTATAATGTATCAGCACACAGTACAGGAGGAAGTGTTGTATAATGTATCAGGGCACAGTACAGGAGGAAGTGTTGTATAATCTATCGGCACACAGTACAGGAGGAAGTGTTGTATAATGTATCAGTGCACAGTACAGGAGGAAGTGTTGTATAATGTATCGGTGCACAGTACAGGAGGAAGTGTTGTATAATGTATCAGGGCACAGTACAGGAGGAAATGTTGTATAATGTATCGGCGCACAGTACAGGAGGAAGTGTTGTATAATGTATCAGTGCACAGTACAGGAGGAAGTGTTGTATAATGTATCATAATGTAACATCACTCTGTCATCAGCCTGAGGTATATTTACTCCAAATTTAATCACCTGATCTTCATTAGTATTAAAGTTATTCACCATCCTTTGGGTAAAGAAGCAAATGGGACTACCTGTATTTTGCTCAAGACTAGGAGTTATGTATGGATTACGGAGATTTAACCCTTTAACGCTCTGCTCAGCTTGTCAGGAGACCACATTTGAGTCAGCATTTTACTGAAGAAGGTTTTGTGCCATCTCTACCAATCAGCAGAGCTATGTTTAAGCTACAAACATCCACTAGATGCATAATCGTCTTACACCTGAATGCTGACAAAAGAATAAACTAAATCAAATGCTGAAAAACCAACACAAAGATGAGTACGTGTTTTAAAAGTCACAAAAGTAAACAAAGCTACTACTCTTTAAAAAAAAAAGTTTTTGTGGTTTGTGATCTAATTTTATCAGTGTTATCTCAACCGTTTGGTAGAGTTGTACATTAAGAAACAATGGGTCTCTAAGAAAGACTAAGGATGTTAAAGGGTTAAAAAAACAACAGACATAAAACTAAAAATTTGGAAGGTCTGTTCTGATAAAATTTAATGTTGAGTGTTTTATAGCCAAAGTACTGATTTGGTACCGAGTATCATGATACTACACTTGGTATCGGTATTAAAAATTCTGGTATTATGACAGCCGTAGTTTTATACTAATGTTGCTAATGTTTTACCTCCTTTATCTCATCCTTGGCCTGCTGGAGCTTATCCGGCTTGTTGGCGTACTGTAGCTTAGCTTCAGCCTCTCTCTTCCGCTGCAGCATGACCTGGGCATCCTGCCATTTGGACCACGTTTTCATGCGCTGGTCAAACACACCCTAGCAGCATAAAGACACTTAAGTGTCAGGTTTATATCGGGTCATGAAGTTGGGAATGAAGTTCAGGTCACACTGTTGTGTGTGTGATACTGAATGCAAACCTGAAACAAAGCTGCTGAACGTTTCTTTGCTCATTTACATATTTTTGACTCTGTGAAGCTTTTTGAGGAAACAGCATATCAAAATTATGAAAATTCTCATTTTCAATCATCATGAGATCAACCATAATATCTAGATCCAACATCACAATCATCACATATGTCCAAACGTTCACACAGATGTAAACAGCTTGTCTAGTCCTGCCAATAGAATTGGACTCTGTGAAGAACCTACTATCACATCTAATGCCAGGTGAGGGCTAGAGGGGTATAAAGCCCCCCAGCACTGAGCTGTGGAGCAGTGGACCGGTGTTCTCTATAATAATTTTGGGATAGGTTGGGGATGAGGTGGTGGTGATCATCCAACATCCTGACCTCACGAACACTCAGAGCGATGCTCCACAATCTAGCAGAAAGCTTTTCCTGGACAGTAGAGACAGTTACTCCAACAAAAACTCCTTTTAATGGCCTCGATTTCAGCAGAATCAATGCAAGAGCAGGTGTCCAAATACTTCTGTCAATACAGTATAAGTAGGCATTCTGAATCTGGCCGATGACACACATTAATGATAACTGGCTGACTGGCAGAGCTATATTCCAGAGGCTTGCTTGTTAAGTCATATCGTCATCTGTCCTTAATGAGGGGCACTTTTAGTGTTTTTACAAACTGTGATGTCTAGATATGGGCTTTGAAATTTGTATTTTTAATAATTTTTTATTTCATTTATTTGTTTTGGGATTATTAGTTTAAAGTTACTGTAGTGAACTCTTATAAAAAAATACAGCCACGTTTCTCAAATCAGATGTTTTGCTCAGATCAGATGTAACTATGTTGACGGTTCACATTCACAAATGTAAGTGAGCTGTATCTGTAATGTGAACCAAACTGTCCCTGAAACGGCTCACATGTGCACACTGATACATGTACACGTCTCGCCTTCGTCACCAACAACAAAAAGAGTCACATTTGTGCAGGTTTGCGAAAATACAGTCGCGGTAAAACTTGTTGGAGGTTTGCAGGGTTTTTGCAGTAAATAAAAGAATGAATTGAACGAGAGGGTAAGATTTGAAGAAGATTTAAGTTTTAAAGCTCATTGAAATGTTTGTGTCACTTTAGATTTTGGGCTAGTTTCTGTTTGTGTGACTTTCTGTTACAAAATCAGTTGGAGGTTTGGGGGGTCTGGCAACCCTGTATTTGAGAGAGACTGATTTGACTGCAGGTGACAGCTATGGTTTCAGTTTCTTCATGTAAGATAGATTTTGGGGTTAAAAATTAAATGAAGTGGGTGGCAGGGTGGCTTAGTGGTTAGCACGTTCACCATTCAATGATCAGGTATTGGGTCTGAGTCCCCATCTGGGTGGAGTTTCTATATTCTCCCCGTGTCTGCGAAGGTTTCCTCCCTGTACTTTAAAAAAAAATTCTAATATTTCACCAATTTTTCCCAATGTAGTAGAAGCCAATTAATCCATCCCATCCACTAGGGGGCTCTCCCCATCACTCTGCAGCATCGCTGACTCTCGGGAGAGTGAAAATAAGCACAAGCCTCCTCCATTGCATGTGATGCGGCCACCACCTCTTTTCCAACTACTGCTGATACACCATCACTGGGGAGCCAACACGCTTGGAGGGAAGTGCAGCATCCCTAGCTTCAATGGACCAATCAGTAGACGCCTGAGATAGCGTACATTGTAGTGTGAAAGTGATGGGGAGAGAGCCCTCTACCCGCCCAGAGAGAGCCACTCGGGGCCTGAATTGGGCATTTTAACTTGTCCTTGTGTGTGGGTGTGTGTATGCCCATCAATTGATTGGTGCCTTGTCCTATCTATACACTTAAATAATCAAAATACTCAAGTTTCTACAAGTCCGCTCACCTTTACAGCTGTAATAAGACGTACGTAGTCTCCCAGCAGCTCTGAGAACAGGTAGAAGTCAGCGTAAGCCTGTTCCTGATGTAGCTGATCAATCTTCTCCTCCACCTCAGCCAGCTGAGACAGGGCCCGCGACAGAGCCGTGTGGTCCTCCGAGTTCCCCAGCATGGCAGCGCTCTTCGCAAAGGACGCGGTGTTCACCGATAACTCTAAAGAGTGAAGAAGATGGTACAACGGGCCTCATTCACAAGTTTTGTGACCTGTTTGCAGCTCTGCTCTTATAAACTCATAAACATCTGAAATCCAGAAACTCAAACTGTTTAAAGTGAATTTTTATTCATATGACATTAAAACAGTGAAAGCTTCAAATGTGTCACTTTACATGTACTGAATATAAAATATATGACAGTTTACCTTCTTGAATTAAATTCTGAACCCAAATAAAATTTTCTACAACATTCAAATTTTTGGCGTGTTACTAGTACACTAAAGAGCCAAAACATTAAAATCATGTGACTGGTGTATGGCTACACAGCTCCATACTCTCTGAACTGCATGCACTGCACGTTCTTCCATGTTCCCCTTATAACCAGCATTAAAGATTTCGGAGACTTGTGTCTTGGGAGCTCTTCTGTCAGTTTAGTCTAGATGGGATAGCCTTCATTACTTTTAGGCATCAAGTGCGCCGTCGCTTTAGTGTTTTAGTTTTTGTTTTGTGTTATCAACGAGAAGCAAAGCCAGAGAAACAACGAGAAGCAAAGTGACAGAAACGAGAAGCAAAGCCAGAGAAACAACGAGAAGCAATGCCAGAGACAGAATGAGAAACAAAGCCAGAGAAACAACGAGAAACAAAGCCAGAGAAATGAGAAACAAATCCAGAGAAACAACAATAAACAAAGTCAGAGAAATGAGAAACAAAGCCAGAGAAACAACAAGAAACAAAGTCAGAGAAATGAGAAACAAAGCCAGAGAAATGAGAAACAAAGCCAGAGAAACAAGAAACAAAGCCAGAGAAACAACCAGAAACAAAGTCAGAGACAGAATGAGAAACAAAGCCAGAGAAATGAGAAACAAAGCCAGAGAAACAAGAAACAAAGTCAGAGAAATGAGAAACAAAGCCAGAGAAACAACAAGAAACAAAGTCAGAGAAATGAGAAACAAAGCCAGAGAAACAACCAGAAACAAAGTCAGAGACAGAATGAGAAACAAAGCCAGAGAAATGAGAAACAAAGTCAGAGAAATGAGAAACAAAGCCAGAGAAACAACCAGAAACAAAGTCAGAGACAGAATGAGAAAAAAAGCCAGAGAAACGAGAAACAAAGCCAGAGAAACAACAAGAAACAAAGCCAGAATGAATGACAAACACGTGGGTGAGTGGTGAACACGTGGGTGGATGTTTTTCTAAATTAGTGGCAAGTCATATGGGAATGCCAACAAAAACTGGGCAGATGAACAATAACTGGGACAAAATTTCCCTGAAAAAAGTTGACAATCAAATTGTACGATAACCAGGGCAAATGACAAATGAGATTCCACTGTACCTTTGAGCAAGGAACCTAACCTCCAACTGCTACTCAGGCAACATGGATAGGGACTGCCCACCAATTCAGGCATGTGTGCTCATTGGCCCCTAGTGTGTGTATGTGTGTGTTTCACAGCATACAGATTCCTTAGTGGTCAATGAGTGTGCACTCATTATAGTATTTGCACATCACAGCAATGCTATAAAATAGGGATGCACTGAAATTAACATTTTTGGCCGAAACTGAACAAAGTTTTTTATTTTTTAAATGATTATAAAATTAATAACTAAACTATTTCCCAAAATTAGTCTTGTAGTCAGGACTGAATGTTTATATTTTAATAAGCTGGTTTGACATCATTATGTTTAATAACATTAGCTTAACTGATGATTCTGTTATATTAGTATATAAAACAAAGACAATAACATATGTATGAAGCTGCATGTGTGTTACATTATTACTAATATTTAATAAAATGATGTAAAATGTCTAAAATGAATGATGTAAGTCACATGGATGTGTTGTGTGTTTAATGTGAGTGTCACTGGCTACAGACACTGAAACACTTCACATTTCTTCTGCTAATTGTGAGACACTCCCTAACACTGCAGCAGGGAGCACAAACACAAAGCTAAGCGGCTGTATTCTGGCTTCATCATAACAAGTGTAGTTTAGTAAAGGTTGTGCTGGTAGTTTGTTGTCTTCTTCCATTTCAGCACCAAACTGTAACTGTGCTGGTGAATCTGTGTTTTGTTGGTGAGGAAAAGCACAATTCTGGATGTCCAGAAAGAACACAGTGTCATTAAAAATATAATTGTTCCTTACAAATTATTTGGTCTTTTCGTTTACTACAGTGTCTTTTTTGCCATTTTCGGTCCAATAATTCAGCTGCATCCCTACTATAAATACATCTTTACCTTTCCGGTGACACACCAACGACTCCACACTGGCGTGCAGTTTTCTGAGCTGGATGTCAAGGTTCTCAAACTGCTGCTGTTTCTCCTCAAACCACTTTAATATAGAGTTTCAAAGAAGAAGAAGAGACATGTAATCACATAAAATAGATAAATACAAAGCAAGTCAAAGAAGTGTAGAAAAAGCTGCATGGAGACTATTCAGAAGGTCTTCACTATGGTACACTGAAGGTCTACAGTGAGGTAGGAGACACGTCTCCACACTACAGTCTGTTCTCTCTCTCACTCTCTCACACTCTCTCTTTCTCTCTCTCTCTCTCTCACACTCTCTCTTTCTCTCTCTCTCTCTCTATGGAGGATCTTAGGATTCAAGCCAGAGAGCGGCTCATTAATTCGTCTCATTATTCAAGTCCAAAAATCAGGCCCTTACCGCATCCGATTCATTCATCTTGATTGTCATTTTGTTGACAGCGTCGGCCGCTTTGTTTACCATCCTCAATATTCCGGCCCCACTCAGTGCCTGGGTGCTAACTGCTCGCGGCAGCTGGGATAAAATGACAAATAAGGGCAAACAAACCGGTTAACAGGCCGGGGCCCGGACCCATTCCCACAGGGAGCTTCACTCCCTCCTTCCCCACCAGTAGCCCAGGCCTGGACCACAAGAAGCCTGGGGTTTTCTCCACTCCCATACATTTCAATGCTGGATCCAATTTAATGCAATTTCGCCTGCAGAAAACTCTCAGAGGGCCCACGAGCAAAAAAATAGCTTTCAATTGCCCTCGGAGCATTTAGCCTTCACACAATAACTGAGGGCCTGCATTACAATTGCATTAATATAGTTTTCCTCAAGAAAGCAGTGAAGCCCAAGAAATGACCTGAGAGGTATTGACATTAAGTATAAATATTTCAGCTGAAGATCTAAGAGAACTTAAAGCCCCGGGGAACATAAATCTGTTTTCTTTCTAATTAGCTTTGCCCTTTCAGAACCACAGAATACATATACAAAGTCTGTCTTATGAAAATCTTCCCAAAATTAATAAATGTCCACTGTATCTCACCACTTTATGTGTAAAATGGGGGGACATATAAGTAAAGCTTACATAAGCAATATAAACAAGGTTGTGCATGATGGAAGAGACCCATTGTTTTGTATTTCATGTAAATTTAAACATGCAGAATAATGTTAATAATGGCATTAAAGCATCCAAATTGCTATATTTTACTCAGTAATACTGTATGCAACTGTGTGGACCAATCAGGGTGCTTTTAGGAATCAGGTGACAGTTTCAGCCAGTTCAGATAGCTCAGTTCAGCTTTTGTTCTGTTCTCCGCTAATTCAGTTTGTCTCTACACACCTATCATTTAAACTAAACTAAATATGTTCTGTTTGTAGTAAATTTTGGATTTTGGCTTTACATAGGAGTCACAGAGAGCTGTCAATCACACATGTTAAGACCACACCTAGACTGTTCTCAAATATATCAAATATGAGCACTTTTTTTTTAATTTTATTTACAAAAGCATAGGATCTTGGGGAGGACTTAGTGCAGATGTATACAGCAAATCAGTATATATGTACTTAACCAGAATTTAGTACTAACAGTGTAGTTTTTTTTTAGACCAATGGGCAGTTAACACTAGGGCTGAAATAGTCATCAGCAAATGAGTTCAAATCGTAAGAGCTGCAATTTATTCTATTGTAGTTTAAATGATTTAAAATGTTGGAAAATTTAACCCTCTGGAGTCTGAGGGTATTTCTACCCTAAATATTTTTCCCCCAAAGTGTTACACAGGCTTTAGTTCAGCACAAACTCAGCAACAACAGAGTCAGAACAGTAAGAGTGTCATAAATCTATATTCTGATTAAATCTGCTCTAAACTTAGACTTTACAAAAACCTGTTTTCAGATGTGCTGATATATTGTGAAAAAACACTCTAAACATTTCTAGCCAAGACTTTTGAGCGCAGAACTGAATAAACAGAGGTGTTGGCTACACACTGTTCATTACAGTTTTTAGAAATTGTATGTGGTTTTATTTCTAAAGCTTAACTAATGTGAGGTGACACTCTGTTTTCACTCATTCAGTGGTTCCTAGATCGAACATTCATGAGATAGGTGTGAGGTCTTTGTTCAGGTGAGCGTTCTTTATTTATAGAGACCAAATGGGCGTTTGCATGGTCACTAATCCACCACTGCCAAGTCCGGAATTACCATGTTGTTATCACAAGGATGGCAGATTGCGTCAGTGGGTGGAAAAAAAGCGCAGCACTCTGACTCGCACTGAAAAATATGCCTCTTGTTATTTATGTTTCTTTCACAAGAATCTAAAATATATTTTGATTCAACCTATTTATATATGAAAATAGACCCTTTTCGGTTTCTGAGGTATGTTTGGTTTTGTTTCTAGGATAAAATCTCGCAGAGTTATATAAGTGGAACTTCGGTTATAGACTCCAGAAGGTTAAACTAAAACAGAGTCTGTAAACTTCCTGTAGATAAATTGGACCAATTGAGGCCAACCAAACCATGTGTTTATTGGCTGGCTGGAACAATAAATTTTGGGATCAAGTCGCAAGACAAAAAAATTGAACAAAAAAGTAGAAACAAGCCTGAACCTTAATTATAGAAAACTATTATCACCACATTATCACCAATTAGATATTATCACCAAATCTAGAAAACGCTGACAAATTTTGTAGTTTTTTGACAAATTTAATCATATGATTCCATTTAAACTTGCTGGATATTTACTATAACACTCAAGTTTAGAGTTCTACAAAAAATTATACATGTTCCTGGGGACTTTAAGGAAATATAACTGAACCATATCTAATCTGTCATTTCTAACCTGTGACAGAATTCATAGCAAAAGATAGTTATGAGGCATAAATCAAATACCTCTGAGCTCTCCAGAAACTGGATGACATCAGGATCCTTCAGCAGAGCCGGGTGATTGACTGTTCTCATCAGGTATCTGTTTAAACATTGACAAAAAGAAATCTCTGCACTGTTACACTTGTACTCGTTATGTCAGAGCTGCCGCACAGAGAAAGATCATCGCAGCAGATTCTGCTTCAAAAAACAAAGCTGTCGACAGAATCAATGACCTATAAAAAGCAACACTTCTAAAAACGTGTTTCCTTCCACGCAAAACTTCTCACTGTACAAAGTACAAAACTCTTTCTCCATGAATTAAACGTCCTACGTGAGCCGCCGGCGTGTTAAGGGCTGCCATCAACATTCAGTTCTTCGATGGATGAAGTCTATAAGCTGACATCCGGGGCCCCTGTCCGAGCCGCTGACCTTCACGTCAATCAATGGGCAGATAAAAAGGGCAGAGAAATGTCAGCGCCTCGCTTAACTTTAATTTTTATTCGATTCATCAGGCGGCGCAAAAACCGGGAGCGCGGCGGCGCGCAGAACGCCGGGAGACGGGCGCTAAAGCTCAGGAGAAAACTGCCAGCGCCAGCCTGCTTACACTGACAGCATGAAAGCCCTCCTGAGTTGGGTGATAATTATTTATCTAATACTTGTTGGTTAACCTTTCATCCCACAAAAGACCAGAACAAGAATGCTCTTTCCACCTGACGCGCTTTCATGTTTTTTTTGTTGTTGTTTTTTTGTTTTTTTTAAAAGGAAGTTTCCTGACGCGGCATTGGACGGAAAAGCACTTTGTAGCTCCACAATTACAGACTGTAGTCCATCTGTTTCTCTGTGTACTTTATGTTCTTCAATCAGGAGCATGGAGGATCATTCTCAGTGACACTGACGTGGTGGTGGTGTACCGGCACAGCACATACTATTCTCACCCAGTAGATGTAAAGTAAGAGACAGCAGCTCAGTAGTTTGTGTTGGTCCTCTAGTCCTGACGTTGTTGGCTGGTTGGCACTATTTTCTGACACTGAGGTGTTTAAACACATCAGCTGATCCACTCTAACACACCACCACCACATCAGTGTCACTGAGAATGATCCACCTACTCTGTGAGGGTCCTGATCATTAAAGAACATAAAGTACACAGAGAAACAGATGAACTACAGTCTGTTACTACACCTGATGCTCAGTGTATATACAAGCTATGTGTACCTAATGAAGTGGCCAGTGTATGTATGAGTAATTCTACCTTTCCAGAGCAGATCTTCTTTTCTCTACAAACTCTGCAGATGACAAGTCCTCTTTTCCAACCTTCACCTTGGTCATTCCTGGAGACAAACAAACCGTACACGACCAACTTCCTCTTTAACAGGTCACGTGACCTACAGGCAGGTCTTTGTTTGAAGATCTGAAGTAAAAACACTTACCCACAATGCTCTTCTCCGGTGCAGGAGGGACTATGTAACCGATGTGCATGTACTTGGAGGCTAATTTGCTGTGTAAACCCAGGAAATCACTAAATCTCCTCTTTACGGTGAACTCGTTTCTGCTGAACAGGTTCAGGGACGTCTGGAGGAAAAGAAACAGCACGTCAAAGTGAAGACTCAGTAAAAGCACCACTATCTGCACTCCGGGGTGCCATCTCACCTTGGTGGTCACCTTGTACGCCATGTAAGCATTCATTCCATCACCTGAAAAAGAGAAATACACAGTCGTCTCATTAGATAAACAATCCTTTTAAAGAACCTCAAAGAGCTGTCTCAGAGAAAGCCATCCTTTCTCTTCCTGATTAAGAAATGCTTTTAACTGTTCATCTGCTTAGCAGTTAGACGTGCCCTTTAAGACTTAACATAAAACATTAAGACCAAGTTCATTAGGCATCAAAATGACTGATTTTTTTTTTTACTTACATTTATAAATAACTTATAAACTCTAACTTAATATTTTTAACATGTTTTAAGTTTGACACGGCATTTTACAGCATTTACTGCATTTTACATTTTAGTGAATTTTTTTTTTTTTTTTTTTTAGAGATTTTATGTATTTTATTGTATTTCGCTGTATTTTACAGCATTTTAATTAATTTTGCAGTATTTTAGTGGATTTTGCTGGATCTCAGTATGTTTCAATGTCTTTTTTTCCTGTCTTGCAATGTGTTTTACTGCATTTTGTATATTATGCTGTATTGTATTGAATTTTACAGAATTTTGTGAATTTATGTATTTTACTGTATTTTGTTGTATTTCAGTGAATTTTAGTGTATTTTACTGTATTTTACTGCATTGAGTGTATTTTTTGTTGTATTTTAGTGAATTTTGCTGTATCCCTGTAAATTTTACTGCATGTGATGTACTTTACGGTGTTTCACTGTATTTCACTGATTTTTTCTGCATTTAGTGTATTTAGCTCTATTTTTCTGTATTTCGTTATATTTTAGTGAATTTTGCTGGAATTTTTGCGGCATTCGTTTTGTGGATTTTGATGTTTTTTTACTGTCTTTCGCTGTGTTTTACTGCATTTGGTGTATTTTGCTGTATTTTACAGTACTTTAGTGAATTTTGCTGCTGAATGAAAAGTTCTGTATGTATTACACAGATCCTTTTTTAAAGAACAGACATGTTAATTAAGCTTTAAAAATATGTCTCTCAAATAAACTTTCAGTGTTAAAATCAAAGATTAGTGTTTTTAACTTATATCCACAGTACTGATTTGGTAGAGTATCATGATACTGCACTTGGTATCTGTGTCAAAATCAAACTTCTGGTATCATAACAACCCCAAATCTCATCAAGTGAAGGTCTGAGGCAGAAAGTAACCAGTCAGAAATGTCCTCGGTCCTAAGCCTAGAGTCTTGATTTGCCCAGGATATAGTCATTATCTGTGGGTGAAGATCTCCGAGAGGTGGTTGACCACTCTGAACCTTAATGATATACACATTTATAATTATTATTTTTTTTTTTTTTTAACCAAATCCCCCCCCCCATGTAGCGGTAGCCTATCAACCCACCCATCCACTAGGACTCTCCTGATCACTTGTAACATCTCTGACTCTAGGAGGGTGAAGACTAGCCCAGGCCTCCACAGATGCATTTGAAGTCAGGCTCCGCCTCTTTTCTAACTGCTGCTGATACATCGTCGCTGGGCAGCAAACACTCGGAGGAAAGTGCAGCTCTGATACATCAGCTAACAGAAACCTGAGCCAGCAGACATTACTTAGCAGTAGTGATGGAAAGAGAGCCCACTCGGAGAGAGCACGGCCAATTTTGCTTTCTCGGGACCTGACTGTCAAAGCATGACCAGGATCTGTTGAGCCCCTCAAGGACCCTCTCATTTTTTAACAGCAATTTTCTTTTTTAATCTCTCAAACCATTTGCTATTCACTCCCAAAAAATAGAATATGGTCAAAAAATTTATTTCAATGTAATTAAAAAAGAAAAACTGTCAGGTTTAATATTCATTACAAATAAAGTGACATTTTTGAATTAAATTGTGAACAATTCGTATTATTCTGATCAGTTATTAATATTTAGTAGCTAATACTTGAGCTCTGCTGGTGTGAGAGTGGCAGGCCACACAGTTTAAGGGCTTAACTATGTGCACATTCGGTTAAAAACAGCATTTCTTTCCCACTTATTATTTTTGTCAAGACAGCTGTGTAATACGAGCAAGAAGCTCACAGTCCGGCACCTTTTCTAGCAGAGCCAGATTCCAAATCCTGCACCTGATAACATTTGAAAAGGTCTATTGATTTTACACCGTACAGCAACCTCCAGCGAAAGAGCTCCTGAAAGCTGAAAGCTGCTCTCTTTAAAAACATTACAGCACTGCTCGCAGATAAACTCTCAACTTACCAACTTTCTCTGGATCAGACACTATTATCTCCATATCAAAGGTGTCCCCGTTTTCTCCAGCTTCTTCATCCTGCACAACACAAAACAATCCACTAGGAAACGAGTCTGCATCTCAACAGGAATTAGCCAAAGGAAACGAGTCTGCCGACTCGACACAAAGCTGCCGAGAGAGAATCTGAGCTGTGCCCACGCAGCAGTGATGAAATTATGGACCCAGACACTTCTAGTCTGATTTGGCACCCAGTTAGAAGATAGTAAACACGGTGGTGTGTTAGAGGGCCGGGAAGGTAAAAATAACCTTTTCCTCCAGCCTGAGTATTGAACCAGAGTTTCAAAACTGCATCAATACAAGAAAGTGTGGCGACTGTTCATTTTCTGTTGAGTTACTGTGTCCAATATAACCGGCCAGCTGCTTTCCAGCCTAATTTGAGACAAAATAAACTTCACCCTGTCATGATACTTCTAATGTCACTTTTAGAGCTTAGTGGATGTCTAGTAAGTAAACAATTTTCAAGTTTAAGACAAATATTCAGCATCAAATCTGTGTATATCAGGTCGTCACAGATGCCAGGATGTCACAATGCCATGTTACAGGGTTTACTGCACACTAGTCAGTTGTATCAGAGTGTAAAACCATCATCATGGACAAAGGACGTGATGTGACTGATGTACATGATAATAGGGTACCAGGTGAAGCATGGTGGAGGCAGCATCTCAGAGACCACTAATATTGTAGGATGTTCTAGAGCTGCTGTAGTGAAGGTGTACCAAAAATGGATTTCTCATCTTTCAAGGGCATAACAGTGGTGCCCAGTGGGCCACTGATGCCAGAAGGGAATCAGACAAGTGGTACAGAGCAATCAACACTCCACAGTGAACCATTTAACGTCTATAATGAACACAGGAGCCTTGAGGAAAGTGTCAGTGATCACCATTAAGCAAACACTGTTACATCTGGGTGTGCAAAGCAGACTCATGGTTAAGGTGGTCATGTTCTGATATGATTGTGCATATCAGTATCAGCCACAGTTAATAACTGGTTATTGTACCGGGAACAAAAGTCCATTATTGGTGCATCTCTAAAAAGGAATACAAATATAAAAATAATCTAAAAATATTACATTTTAGATAAAATTCTGAACACCACCCGTCCTCTTTTTTAAAAAAAGCTTTTAGTGCACATTTTAATTTCTGTTTACATCTACTGTATAACACTACACTATGAGAAGCTGGCAACCTGCTTTACCTCATCCAGAGATCTGTCAAACATAGAGGCATCGACTCGTGGAGTGATTATGACTGTGGGAGTGACTGGAGTGATGGCAGGAGATGGACCATCGGACAGAATGGGCTCCCTCTCTGGACTGTCCAGCGACACCTCCTCTGTGGCTTCTTAAGTCATAAAAATAAAAAAGAATAAAGCAGATCAGGTACATCCTGCATTTAAAATGACACACAGGACCACACATCAGATTAAAACTATGTTCACTGCGGCTGCAAAACAGGATGAGCGACTAAGCACCTTTCATTTCTGATTACAATTCTGTCTCCAAAGACTATAAACGAGATTATCGCAATAAAACTATTACTGTGTTGCATTAACTTCTATAAACTCTAAACACTAGAATAGAGTCAATTTGTCAATACTTAAATCTGGCAATGAATTCTATACTAGACCTTTCAATACTTCAAAACATTATTTAGTTCAATTTACCTCAGTCTACCATCATCTCTCAGTATAATCCTCCTCAGAGACGTTTACACACAATAAACTGACCTCAGTCTACCATCATCTCTCAGTATAATCCTCCTCAGGCAATTTTTATATAAATGTATCTCAGACTACAATTATCACTCAGTATTGTCCTCCTGGGCCCCAAGTGGCTCAGCGGGCAAAGACGCTACCACTATGACCCGAGGATCGCGAGTTTGAATCCCGGTCATGCTGTTTGCCATCAACAGTCGGGGCCCAAGAGAGCAAAAATTGGCAGTGCTCTCTCTGGGCAGGTAGATGGCGCTCTCTCTCACTCTCCCTATCACTTTCACGTTGCAATGTCTGCTGGCTCAGGCGTCTACTGATTGGTCCAATTGGAGCTGAGGACCCTGTGTGCCTTCCTCCGAGCGCGTTAGGCTCTCCAGTGATGGTGTATCAACAGTGGTCGAAAAAGAGGCGGTGGCTGCATCACACGCAGCGGAGGAGGCTTGTGCTTAGCTGCACCCTCCTAGAGTCAGGGACATTGCAAAGTGATGGAGAGAGGCCTAACGGAGGGGATGGGCTAATTGGCTACCACTACAATGGGAAGGGAAATAAAATTGTCAAAAACCTAGAAATAAAAAAAAGTATTGTCCTCCTTAGAATTTTAAACATAAATCAATTTACCTCAGATTACCATTCATGATTAGAGTGATTACACACTGCTCACAGTATTGCACTGTGGACTGATATACTGCAAACTGAAACTGAAAAAATGACAAAAACCTGACAAAAAATCTCTCTCTTATGATTCTATTCTAGCCTCAATCCAGCTGACATTCTAATACAAATTCAACATTTAACCACAAAATTACACACCAGCAAAAAGGTCTTCTTGGTCATCATCTAATAATATTTCTTGTTTGGGTCCATTGGAGTTTGTGCTGATGTCTTCTGCAGGCAAGCTGGCTGGCTCGGGGGACGTTGGGCTGGGCTGAAAGCAAAACCAGAAGACAAAACGTGGCTGAATGAAGCTTTACACTAAACCTCCTTCTTTTTGGCTTCTGTGTTGCTGGTCAACATGAGCAATAAAGGAAGTGTTCATTAGCAGAACCAACAGTAAACCTGCTTACCACATCAGGCCTGTAGTTAAACATGCTTTAGAGGTGAGTTCAAGGAGAACCCGATTTAAATAGACAAAAACAGTCTACAGTTTCACGGTCTACTAGCAGATCAGATGCCTTTGATTTGGACTTCAAATGATACCATTCTGGTGTGATGTCTGGGAGCCTTTATAGTGTGCATTAGTTTATTCTGTATGCTCTCAGTTTATTGTTATTTTTGGCCATTTAGCAAAGCCATAAAAAGCATTCCAGAGCTGATAAATAAGAGATAATAAGATGCTTCCTCAAAACTTTTAGAATTTGTCAATAAAACTTAATGACACCAATTTATTCAGAACAATGATGATGATTTGATTTAATTAATACACAAAGACAATTTATTTCCAAAAGGTAAATTGTGACACATTTTAAATTCATTACACTTAAAGTGACACATTTCAAATCTTTGTTGTTTTAATGTTGATTCTGTTTGAATAGTAACTTACTTAAAAATGTCAAATAAAATATTCTAGTCATTTGAAATGATGGATTTCTGATTTTTATGAGCTATAAACAGATCAACATTAAAACAAGGAAGACCTTAAATATGTTACTTTACATGTAATGAATATAAAATATACCATCTTTTTAAATTACATTATGAGCATAAATGAATTTTTCCAAATTTTCTCATTTTTGATGAGGTACAATAATGAGACATTTTTTCCAATTGATCTAAATACTGAATGAATATTGAATCACTGATATTTTATTTTAATTTGGCATTCTATTTTATTAAGAAAATTAGGCCCACTTAACCAAACAAATATGTCAAATTAAGTGAAAAGATCATTTTTTAAATTAGAAATGGAGTTAGAGCAAAAATTACATTTGATTATATTAAAAATCTATTTTACACATCATAACAATATAGTGCCAGTCAAAAGTTTGGAAAATTCAAAAGTCTTCTCATTCAATGTTTTTATTTTCATTATTTTTTCCTACATTGTAAATGAATACTGAAATAATTCAGACTATGAAGGAACACAATCAAGGATAATGTAGTAAACTTAAAAGTGTTAAACAAAACAAATTATGTTTTAGATTTTAGATTCTTCAAAGCAGACACACAACTGATGTCTCAAACACATTAAAGGGGCAAGAAATGCAAGTAATAGACAAGGCACAGCTGTTAACTGAAAGCCTTTCCAGGTGACTACCTCATAAGCTGCCAAGAATGATTTTGCATGTTTTCTGTGTATTTTGGGCCCATTATGTTGAAGTCAAAGTGAACAAATAATTATTAGGTTAAATAGGGCATACTGTGCTGAAACTGCATTGTGAACACTATATAATGTGGTACATAAAGTCAAAATCAGAAGTATTCTAAACTAAAACAGCCCAAGACTCATAAAGGACAGTATCAACACTTGGTATCAACACTGAAATCAAAATGATAGTATTGTCACAGCCCTACTCCAAGTCCTCGTTACCCTTTGCCTGTAAGCCTGTTGCTCATTACATAAAACAATGTTAGAGGTCAGTTAATGTTTACACTTTACATTCCCGAACTGTAATTAACAGACCACCGTTTTGCTATAAAGACGGCCTACAATGCACTGCTCACAAGTCAAACATATGATTTTCCTAACAGAGGAAACTGTAGGTGACATACAAAGACACTTCTGAACTTCCCTCCTTTCCCTTTTCCTTCCTTCCACCATTTATCTTCTCCAGAACTGCTGATAGGGTAGAAATAAAATGACTGGCAACCTGGTAGGCAGTCACATGATTATCACTGCGGTCACCTGCGTAGTCCTGCTGTTTAAAAACAACAGTCACTGAAACTTTTTAGAGTAGTTTTACAGCCATGACTTAAAAACAGCTTTTCTCTCAATATATTATCTCTATACACAACTAAAACCCCAACATTAACTTTGCATTATCACTTTGTTTTCTTTACAACAAAGCTCCAGTTACAGCTCATTTTCAATATATAAACAATAATTACACGACTGTGGGGTCATTTTTAATTTTTGCTCATCATTTAATCCTTCTTTGCACCAAAAACTATAAAATGTGATTTTCACCAATTAAAACAAAAATTCTGCACATTATTATTATTATTATTATTATTATTAATTATGAAGGAAACTGATTAGGCCAATCATTTGCCACATGATCTCATCATTATTTCAAGATGTTGTAGCTTTAAAATGATGAGTTATGTCAAAATAATGCCCAAGAATCTCAAAATGTGTGAAAATCTAAAATAATGCATCAGTAAAATATTAAGTCAATATCTCAAATCAATGACTTACTATCTCACAATTAAGTGTTAGAATATAAAAAAGCATTAAAATGTCAATGTTAGTATCTCAAAATAATGAACTTGCATGCCTCAAAATAATGAGATAATCTCAAACTTATGTTGTCATCTTAAAATATCGAATCTACATCCCAAATTAATGTCACTTCAAATGATGTATCTCAAAGAGCTAAAATCTCAAAATAATAATAATGAGTTAATTTTTTCAACTTGAGTTAAAATTTCTAAATATTTAAGTAAGATGTTAGTGCTGCCTAATTTATATCAGTGGTGGTGATAATGAAAAGTGTGTCTAAGTGACAGTAGTTAGCTAGGTTAGTGTTGATCAGTGATTAGTATAGTGAATACTGTTTATAAGTGAGTTGTTAATGCTGTATGAGTTGTTATATTGGTGGTGATCAGTGATTAGTATAGTGAATATTGTTTATAAGTGAGTTGTTAATGCTGTATGAGTTGTTAAGTTAGTGGTAATCAGTGATTAGTATAGTGAATATTGTGTATAAGTGAGTTGTTAATGCTGTATGAGTTGTAACAGTGATTAGTACAGTGACAGCAGTGTTACAGATGTTCTGCGTTAATTGTTTGCAGAGTTGACGCGCAGTGCCGGGGTCCACGCATGCGCACTGCACAAATCTCAGTTGGCTAATAATAATACATTAGAATGAAATGCTTGTTTTGGCTGTAATGTATTAACGTCCGTCTTGCTGAGTGTTAGAGACAGTAAATGCCGTGCTGGACGGGCTCCTGGGCCTGCTGGGACGGTGTCCGAGCGTTCCAGTCTGTGTTTGTTGGAGTTTGAGAGCGGCTATGCTAAGCTAAGCTAAGGTTAGCTGGTGTGTTACCTGCTGTAGTGCCGACACAGCGCTGATAAACAAATCCTCTCCCTCCTCCACCTCTCTGAAGTCTGTCTGAGCTACATCTCCCAGCGGTGGAGGTTCTCTGTCTTCTGCCATCTTCTTCTGCACACAATAACAGCGCTGAGCTGCTGAGAGTCAGGAGCTGCCCAGCCTGTCATGTGATCCTCAGGAACAGCTCGGGCAGGGTTGCCAGATCTAAACATAATCCTCCTAGATTTATCTCACATCATTCAAGTTCAAGTTCAAGTATATTTATTTGTCATTACACTATACATATACAGTTCAGTACACAATGAAGCAAAACAATGTTCCTCCACGACCAGGTGCAATGCAGAACACAAGACATGTTGGTAAATACAATAAACATGTAGTGCAGGGTCTGTACTAAAGTGCATCTTGAGACTCTAGAATTATGGGTCAGGACAAATGTAAACATGTTCAGTATATAGTACTGGATATATAATATATAGTCTAGTACAGCATACAGTATATAGTGCACGATTTCAGGCTACATTTTTTGTGCGTTGTGAAGAGTGTGGAGTGTGCAGATGTTCCAGAGTGCAAATGTCCAGATGTTACAATGAGTTGGACAGTATACAGTAATGTGCAGATGTGCAAATGTTGCATTGTACAAATGTGCAAAATATTGCAATGAGTGAGACAGTGTACATGAGTTACTGTATTATTTAGTGTCTGAGAGTCAGATTGTTTTCTTTTAAGGACTCTGACAGCTTGAGGGATGAAACTGTTTGACAGTGTAGCAGTGTGGGTCTGGATGCTTCGGTACCTTCTTCCAAAATGAAGAGCTAGGGATGAACTCTATGGTTCCTCTCTAGAAAGTGGTGAGGATAAGGGGAAGCAAGTGAGCTTTCTTTAGTTTCCTCAGAAAGTAGAGACGCTGTTGGGCTTTGTTACTTATGGAGCTGGTGTTCAGGGACCAGGTGAGGTTCTCCGTCATCTGAACAAGGAATTTGGTGCTCTTGACAGTCTCCACTGGGGAGTCATTAATGGTCAGTGGAGAGTGGTCCCTTCGTGATTCGTCAACAACCATCTCCTTGGTTTTGTCAACATTCAGAGACTTAATACAGCTCTGTATATTTTTGCTCATCCTGTTTTTTAGTAGTCAGGACCTCACAAGACCAGGTGATGGTGGTGTGTTTGTCTATCAATGAAGGACTAGAGGACCAACACAACAGATGAGCTATGGTTTCTTCTTCTACTTTCTTTATCACTTCTCTGACAATAATTACACAATAGAGTTAATTATATTATACAAAACATCTACCTCACAGACTTTAAACCTTCACTTCTGCTGCTTATGTAAATACTGTAGACTGTAATGTGTTTTGCTGCTTGAGTTGTTGTCAACAAAGTTTCATTACACTCACATATAATGACAATAAAGATTCTCTTATTCTTATTTACATCTACAAGCTGAGTGGACAGGTGAGCTCTGCTGTGGTGGACACACTAACACACCACCACCACTTCAGTGTCACTGCAATGCTAAGAAATTTCTAACAGTATACAGAGAAACAGATGGACTACAGTCTGTAATTGTAGAACTACAACGTGCATCTATATGGTCACTAGATCATTTGTTTAATTGACACACTAATAATGAATAGGTCTTAAACATATCATATTATGTATCCGATACGATACACATGACTTATGGTAAAAGTTTTGAAGCATTTTGTATAATAATAAAAAATAATACATTTAAAACATAGCATACAATTTCCTTTCATCTCTGCTCTAATATATTAATTAAAATACATGACAATTACATACAAACAAGGCACTTATTAATGACTTGTACAAACACTTTCATATCAGTAGAGCTGGACAAACAACTAAACAACAGAAAGTGTAAAGAGTGGAGAGAAAATAAACAAGATGGGAGTATTATCACTTTAATTTAAACAAGTCAAACAAAAAATAAGAGCTTTCTTGTCTTTAACAAGTTTCAGTGACTAACTAAAAAAACTTAAAAAAAAAAAAAAAAAAAAAAGAATTTCCCAGTAACTACACAACACTCAGAACAATGAACCTGGCAACCCTGTGGTCTTATGACAGCTGTGGGGCCTCTCACTGAGCTCCTGCTCCACCCTGACACACTCTCACTACACTGTCAAAACTCTGTCACTACTCTGGGACTACACTCTCACTATTGTGTTACTACACTGTCACGACACTATCAAAACTTAACTTCTCTGTCAGTATTCTGTCACTACTTTATCACTATAGCTTCACTACTCTGTTATTACACTGTCATTATTCTGTCACTACTCTGGGATTACACTCTCACTATTGTGTTACTACACTGTCACGACACTGTCAAAACTTAACTTCTCTGTCAGTATTCTGTCACTACTTTATCAGTATAGTTTCACTAGTCTTTCACTACACTGTCACTACTCTGGGATTACTCTGTCACAACACTATCATTACTCTGTTACTGCTCTAAACTACTCTGTCACTACACTTTCACTACTCTGAAACTACTCTAGCTACTCCATCAGTACTCTGTCACTACTCTTTAATTACTACTCCATCACTAAACTTTCAAAACTCTGTTAACTACACTGGCAATATTCTGTCACTACTTTATCAGTATAGTTTCACTGGTCTTTCACTACACTGTCACTACTCTGTAACTACTCCATTACTACTCTGTCACGACTCCATCACTACTGTCATTACACTGTCTCTACTCTGTTACTGCACTGTCACTGCACTGTCACTTCTGTGATTACTCTGTCATTACACTGTCACTACATTGTAACTACTCTGTCACTATTTTGTCTCTACTCTGTGACTACTGCATCACTACTCTGTCATTACACTGTCACTACTCTGTAACTACTCCACCACTACTTTGTAACTACACTGTCACTACTCTGTCACTACTTTTTCATTATTCTGTCACAACACTATCATTACTCTGTTTCTGCTCTAAACTACTCTGTCACTACACTTTCACTACTCTGTAACTACTGTCACTACACTTTCACTACTCTGTCACTACACTTTCACTACTCTAACTACTGTCACTACACTTTCACTACTCTAACTTCTCTGTCACTACTCTGTCACTACACTATCATTACTCTGTTACTGCTCTATAACTACTCTGTCACTACACTTTTATAACTCACATTACTGTGTTAAGAAGGACTCATCCCCAACTCATCCCAGTCATGACACTGCACTGTCATTACCGTGTCACTACACTCTGTCAATATTCTGTTATTACTCTGTCAGTATTCTGACAATACTCTAGGACTACACCGTTACTACTTTGTTATTACACTGTTATTATTGTGTCACTACATTGTCAACTGTTATTACTCTGTCAGTAATCTATCACTACTCTGTCAGTAATCTATCACTACTCTGTCACTACTTTATCACTATGGTGTCACTAGTCTTTCACTAAACTGCCACTACTGTCACTTCTTCACACAACTGTGATTATAGGAGATAAACTATTCACTGTTCTAAAATAATACTGATGCTGATGACGATAGATAGATAGATAGATAGATAGATAGATAGATAGATAGATAGATAGATAGATAGATAGATAGATAGATAGATAGATAGATAGATAGATAGAACAGTAGTAGTAGTAGTAGTAGTAGTAGTAGTATTAGCAGTAGCACATTGTTTTTGTTTTGACTGTAAAGTTGTGCAGTAGTGTATTTATCATCTAAAAACAGGAAGCCAGTACAATATTTAAACTCACAACTAAGTGACTGTGCACTGTAAACAGTCATATGACCAATGATTTATATTACTGGATAGGACACACGTGACTTTTGAACGTGCCGGCATGGAGCCTCCATGTTGTGTGGAAGCAGGGCAAGATCGGAAGGAAGCCAGCGTTTATAAACGACGAAAGGGCTGCAATGTTTTGTGTTTTATCGCTTTATTTATTGGAATTCTGTCAGCAGAGACCAGGGGATCACATTCCACAAGTATGTATTCATTTTAAAATGATTTATTAGGTTAAAAGATCAGACAAAAGATGAACAAATTAGTTCTCTTTCAAGGACAGTAAAGACATGCCCACATACATGTATTGATGCTGTATTATGTATAGATCAGTACCTACTACAGGGAT
>BRDA01001797.1:0-53323 GCA_036984385.1 Crenuchus spilurus
ATTATGAGACATATCAGAGTGTGGCTATTGACTCCGGCAGAACTATCTAGAACAGTCTATCTAAAAGGAGAGAGCCAGAAGGTAAACAGGCATGGAAGCTCCCCGAAACACTGGCATCCCTCTCCTCATGTATCCATGTTTTAACCGTGTAACCTAAGAACACTTACATTTGAGTGCTTTATATGTTGGAGTAATATGATAGGTTGATTCTACTGAATGAGGCCCATTATCATTAGTAACTCTAATAATTTAGTAGTAGGTTGGTTGGCAATGAGTCATGCTACCTTTCATAATGTCTAAATAAGTCTCGAAATAGTTCTTCCCTTTTTTGTTGTTTGATTTCCGGTCGCTGTGTCTGGCTTTGACCACTTTTCTATGGCAACAGGATGCCGTCTTACTCTAATTATTCTTGAATTTGCTGAGTAATTGTCGGTTGCTGGCTGGCAGGATGTAGTTTGTCAGTGAGAAGGGGGGCGAGCAGGCTGGGGCTCAGTGTGTACTCATCATAATAACAGTGTCAGAATGGGAAAAAGACAGTAAAAGGAATTCACAAGCTGTCATCTGAGCTGGGCTTGCCTGCCACACAGCTCCTGCTTTGTAATCAGCCTTAAGAGTGGGGAATATATTAAATGCCCGGGCATACACACATACACACACACACACACACACACACACACACACACACACACACACACACACACACAGCATAGCTCTCTGGCATGGTGGCAGCATGGACAGACAGAGAGACAGGAGGTGGGCAGATTGAGTACGGAACACACCAGCCTTCTCTCAGAATATTTTTAGCACCTTCTTCCTTCCTGTTCAGCTCCAAAGTGATGGAGACGAGCAGAAGAAGGACAGAACGGCTGGTGGGTGGCTTGTGTACTCTGAAGCAATTGTACTTACATAACTGATGAGTAGAGCAACCTGCTGATATAGAGTACTACTAGGATAGCCACTGGGATAGCCTTTTTATTTGATCATTTTAGCAATGTAACGCTGATGCATGAATGTACTTACAGTCCATACTGTTGATATATTGAAACTAAGCTGCAAGAGCAGTGTTGAAAATAATAGATAGGGCTGTTTGAGCCATATTCAGTCAGTTTCCGCAACCATCCAAATATTACTGAACACAAACTGCAGCATGGCAGTGCTCTGTGAAAAAGTCACTATTTAATTGGCATTAAAGACTAATAGTTAATTAAAACTGTCATTACATGTAAATGTGTAAAGATAGAAAGTACAGTATGTATCATTAGATTACCAGCTGAGTCTGGTTCATTAACATATACAATAAAATGAGCAAAAACACTATTAAGACTAAATATTAGCATTTCTAGAGACATGTATTACATCAGTAATGTCTGATCTTCCATTTAAGCCCTTTAAGCAACAGATTCGAGAATGCTGATTGGGTAAATTTGTTGCTATGCTTGTATCTTGTGTCAGCAAGTCAGTGATTGGCTGCTGCTTCTCTGAATGGTTGATATTTCTGTCACCTCAGAAGAGAGAATGAACCAGGAAGCTCATTTCCTCCCAATGTTTTGATATATTACATGTTATTGTACATGTTTAGCACAGACATACTTAAAATATGTAGATATTGATTATTTAAAAAAAATGTTATTTTAAAAATGAAAGTTAAAAAAATAAATTTCCACCATAGAGGCCCTAGCACCCTCTATTGGCCAGCTGCCACTGGCTTTTCCCATTCATGATGGGCTATCTGCCTGCATGGCTTTTTGAATGAGTCACATTAAAAGGGAGCCAATCAGAACAGAGTTCATATATTAGTCTTAAAGGCACAGAAACAAAAACTGTCTGTTTAGTTCTAAGAATCAGAGGAATGACAGTAGAAAGAATTAAGGCATATTAAGTCCCACAGACATCACAAGAAGACTTCAGATGAGTGTTCAATAAATGAAACCTCTTTTTTGAAGACATGAGGTTTTCTTATGAGAAAATACACTGACTGGCCACTTCATTAGGTACACCTACCATGCACCTACACTCATTGTCCACTTTGTCAGCTGCTGGAGAGTTTAAACACTATGTTAGCTCACTGTCCTCTATTAAACACACATGTCTTGTTGGTCAACCTTGTAGATGTAAAGTCATAGACAGCAGCTCAGCACAATTTGTGTTGGTCCTCTAGTCCTGACGATGTTGGCTGGTTGGTGCACTATTTTATCTTCAGCAGTGACACTGAGGTGTTTAAAAACATCAGCAGCATCTGGTCCACTTGTACACACACTAACACACCACCACCACGTCAGTGTCAGTGTTGGGGGTCCTCATCACTGAAGAACAGGGTGAAACTATACAGAGAAGCAGATGGACTACAGTCTGTAATTGTAGTGCATCTCTATTCTCAGTGGAGCTAAAATGAGCAATGAGTGTAGATACAAGGTAGGTGTACCTAAAGAAGTGGCCAGTGGGTGAATATTGCAGGTCTTTAGGCTTTGAAAATGCACATAACTAGCAAAAGGTCCTTTCACACATGCAGGTTTACAACCCACACTTGTGAGCTGCAGCATTATCGTGTCACTGCACACCACAATCAGATCTTGACATTTACAGTTCTGCAAATTCCTTAATAAGAAAGCACAAACAGCATCAGTTACAGTAAATATTTGCATGAGTGCAGTTGCTCAGGAACAAGGTGTACTTCCTGCATGCACACAGCCCCAGTCAGCAGGACACAATCATTTTTACGCAACACGCTCTACTGGAAGCGCTTGCTCACTTTTTTCATTGGTGTTCCCCTGAAGTCATGAGCTGTCCCAAGGGTTATTTAATCATGTGACATGAGAAGTGGTTTGGCTTAAAAGTGTTTAAGACACAAGTGCTGGTTAGACCTTCAGGATACTACTGATAGACTCACTGCGGATAAGAAATAACACACATTACCACCATAAAGCTGCTTATTTAAGAATTTATTTTCAAATGTAAACTTCACTATTTCATGCATACAAGTTAAGACAACATACATTATTTGACAAATTCTTGTTAATTCTCATATTTGCATAGGACAGAGTCACAATATATTGTCTAACGTAAAAAATAATGTCATAAAAAGGTACAGCAGAGCAACCATAGACCAGCAACATTAATAGTCTGTATAATTCATGGAACTGTACAACTGTAATACTTCACTGTAGTGATTTTGGTTGATTGAGGAAGAAAGAAAAAGAAGAGAAAAGAACTGGTAATGCATGGCAATTTTTGAACGAGGTCATGAAGATAGGAACTGGCCATAGTTGAAGTTATGCGTTATTGTACAAAGAGCATTACAGCGGTGCTGTATTCACTGGAACAGGCATCGCACGGTGATGTAGAAAATAAGAGACTAAAACATCAGGAAGGCAAGCCAAGTACACAAAGAGGAAGCCTAGAGAACAGCTTGAGGCCTCCAAGGCCTAAAATTCTCTCTATACAACATTTATATTTGTTCGTATTAAAATCGGAGGGTCATTAAAAGTAAACAAATTAAAAAAACAATGTGCATCTTTGATGCAAGAGAGAAAAATGGTGGGCTTTGGCCACTGAAAGACTTAATATCTCTAATATCAATTGATTTATTGGAAATCCAGTTATTGGAAGCCTTAACAGAAGACCCTCTGGTCGGCAAGGAAAAATCTTTACTGAGTACACTACAGTAAAGGAGCAGAGGTTGACTTGAATGATAAATGGTATGAATGTATCTGTAGATGTTTAAACAGTGAAATTTCTATACTAGGGGTTATGTGTACAGTTTGAGTGTCATATTGTAATCCAGTCACACATGTTCATTAACATATGGCTCGGCCATGCTGACGACATTGAAACCACAGTGCCTTTAAATGGATTTTGGTGTGTATGCGTTTGCTTTCACTTATTTAGATACAGCTTAGAGTGACCATAAGCTTTAAAACCACTCTGGACCATGTTTTAGCCTTTTATGGTATCAGCACGTTAGCGACAACATTTTTTTAGTTTTTCATTGAGAGATATCTACATTTTCATTCCAGAAGAAGCTTTTTAAAATGTGCTTACACCAACAGATGAGTTATGTCAAGGGTTCTCCCCTTGGTTGCACAACTACAGAATGGCATTTACATTGCCACTCATTGGTTCTTTGGGAAAAATAATAAACGGCACAAGCACAGTGCTATTCTACCTGTGGGGAGCCCTATATTTCAGAGTTAGCCTACCACAAAGGGGCCACAGGCAATGAGGGACAAACAGTCTTTTCGTAAGTCTACATTGTCACAGATATGTATAATCAACATATCAACTGAAGTCTATTTATCCATTTCCTGAAGACACGTTAGAGAATACCTCGCACGTTTTTGAAGGGTCTACAGCTTTTCTTCCAGCAAATGGGCTCCAATGTGCTTTGGGAGAATGGCAGATTGAATTCCAGCTAATGTAACACAAACATTCATGCATTCATCCACTCTAGAAGCCTTTGGTGACAAGTCTGAACCCATGAATCCACATCCAGTTACTGTAACCCAGCGCCTTTACTCAGTGGCTGAAGTGGTGCCATGTTGGCCCTTGCAAAGCCACCCCTTCAGGCTTTAGCATGCATTAGCTTTATGGGCCTCACCCTGTTTTGCAAGCGCACATATTCATTTGGGCCTAACTACAACATACACACCTGGAAGTCTTTCAAAATCCCTTTTCCAAGAGTTCTGCTTATCCTATCCCACCATTCTGTCTAACAGCCATCAAAGTACGGGCGCATATTGTCAACGGATGGAAGCAACTCTTTAAAACGGCAGAAGAAAGTTAAGAAAAGTACCCAAATGAACTGGTCACAAATGTATTTCAGTAAATACATCACAGTCAAAAAGAGAACATAAAATAAATACATACAATTAATGAAGCTTCAATGCATTGGTTTGATACAAGCAGCACATTTATAGCAAATTGCAATCCTTTGGAATGGTTGGGTTTTCACTTATGAATATAACGTCCATGAGTTCAGGCTTTCTAACCATATATATGTTCCAAATTGTACAACCAAGACAAATTAAAAATAACAAAAAAAAAAAAAACTAACAGAAACCAGTATAATCAAAATGACATCAACATCACAGCAAAAGAAAGAGTTAAACTTAAAAATACTTGTGTATCTAATGCACATCATTCAATCCTGTACACATACTTAAAAACACATCACTCATAGAAAACTGTACAAGGTTGTTTATTTCATGTCAACTCTATTAAGCGTTTAACTGTCTATGGATTTGTTGCCATTTACTGGAATTACAACTTTAATGCCTTTGGCACTCATTATTAATTCTAATGTGCTATCAAAAACAAAATGAACTCAATTTCAATCAAAAGCTACTTAGGAGATTAGTACAATTCCATCAACAAATAAGAAAATAAATTATGCTCGTTATAGGGGCAGTCCTGTGATTAAACACAACCCATTCATTTTTCATGAAACATTTGTTTTTGACAAGATACTGACAAATTAAATAATATTGCCATTAAAGTTGGCCGTTAATTCAGATATGCTCTCCAGCTCCAGCCCCCAGAATACTTCATTCATAACCTTCTCAGTTCAGTTTCTTTGCAGAGGTACAAGTTTGAAAAGACATGATGAAAAAGTCTTGTAAATAATAATAAAACGTAACGATAATAATAATAATAATAATAATAACTACATGGGACTACACTACCTACTCACAATGCTGTGGTCTCTATGGTTATGCAACATTTGAAAATGAAGCTAATCACATCAGTCTCATGCGATGCTTTAGAGAAGAAAGGATTTCCCTTTGTCAACTTCACCCCTTCCTCCACCTCTCTCCATAGCTCAACAAGTCTTAAAGAAAAAAACGAGATTATACAGCTATATCCTGCTTATAACAAAGAGTGTTCAGTGTCTCTGAATAAAGAGGGAACTGTGGGGTCTGCCTCCCTCAATGCCTATAAAAATATAGCATGGAGCAAGCTTCATTGCCGTAGACTGAGATTAACACATGAAACATTAATGACAAAAATAATAATAATTACAGACATATACTTATTGTTCTGAACAGAGAAGAAAGAACAAATAAACAGAAAAGCATATATTACAAATAAACAAAGCCAGATGAATGTATCCATAACCACACATAAACGTGTGTGAAAGTTGAGTTGTAAGCCAAGGACAGAGCAAGTACAGTTTAACCCTAGACACGCCTCAATCTGTGTTCAATGGTCTCGCTTCTGATTCAAGATTCAAGTAGTTTTGGAACAGTGAAAACCTCACACTAACTCATGACTCTATGTATGAATTTCCATCGACTAAAGCAGAAAAATTGGATTTTTCTTCATGGCACGTTACCTCTCCAGTGCCTTGAGGATGAAACAGTGTTTTACCCCCCAGGATGATGCCCTTAATGGTGCCATTTGAACATGCTACTAGCTTTGGGAAGAGTACAGTTTACAAACAAAGCATATGGACACCAGTAAAGAACTCGACACTAACCAGCAGTGACGAGCACGCAGAGATTATCCATCTACTGCAACACGCGGCTCTCGTGGTGTACGGGTAAAGACTTAGAGCAGCTCTGGATGAAAAGATGTTAGCCATCTCTTTTCTGTGTAAATGTGAGGTGATTGAAAAAGTGGCATTTAGCTGATCAGCTTAACGCAGCAACCTTAGTGTTACAGGTTACAGCTGTAATGGTGGAGTCATGTTGCACTTCTGGAATCAGTTTAAAGGGAGGGCATGGCAGTTTATCTAAGACGTGAGACAGCTTTACATGTGGTCTCATTGCAGGAATAATGCGTCTGTGATGTTTACTTTCATTAGGGGTGTTTTCTTTGGGCAGAGAGAAAGCCTTGATTATGTGTGCCGCTTTGAAAGGCCCGGGGGAAGGGAGGGTGGATAGAAGGACAAGGCCTGGTATTCACAGCCCTCCACCTGCTCCTGCTGCTATGGGATACTGCATCCCCAGCTGGGCAGTTTCCACCGACCCTATGCCCCTTAAACGACATCTTGGCATGTGATCGCATCTCAAATATCGTTAATCTAATATTTCATCTCTTCATTTCGAGTTTTATTTTTTGAAACAAGCTGTAATTTCACAAAATACAACGACTTTCAAATGTTTATGTGCAGGCGCCTCAAGTAGCTCAGCGGTGATGAGACTGTGATCAGAGGATCTCGAGTTCGAATCCCGGTCATGCTGCTTGCCATCAACAGCTGGTATCTGATATGGCTGCGCTCTCTCTGGGTGGCGCCATCACTACTACCATGTAATGTCTGCTGGCTCAGGCATCTGCCAGCTGATCCATCAGAGCTTGGGATCCTGCACTTTGACTGCTCCGGGATGATGTATCGGCAGCAGAGGCAGAGCCTGACTTCACATACATCAGAGGAGGCCTGTGCTAGTCTTCACCCTCCTAGAGTCAGAGACATAGCAAGTGATTGGGAGAATCCATTACAATGGGGGTAAAATTGGGTCAAAATTTTTCAAATTGACTACATTTAGGATGCTTTCACCTGCCAAGAGATCATTTTTGTAGCAGCCCTGGACAGCCTGAGCTATTGGGCATTCAAAGTTAGGGGAAGATCACACTTGAAAGTTTTTTGGGGCATTTTGCATACTCTTTATGTGCTCTGTGAAGCTGTTTCATGCAAAATGTTTTTAAAAAGCCCTGAAATAGAAAGAGACCAATCAGATAAATTTGAGGCCAGTCAGGCCAAATGACCCAGCTATGCTAGATAGCATTAACCAACTACACAGTAAATCTGCCAGTGTTAAATCAACACTGTTAGAGTTAAATTAACACTGATGGTGTCAAAATGTAACACTCTCAGTGTTAATTTAACTCTAATAGTGTTGATTTAACACTGGCCGATTTACTGTGTACCCCCCTAGAGCAGGTAGCTGATTGGTGGTTAAGACAATACTGTTTCCTGGGCTGATGAACAAGAATTGCAGGCTGTACCGTGTTTCTTCAGCCTTCAGAAATGCGTAGTGTGATCCCACCCTAAATGGGACAAGGAGGCACATATATGACAAGTGATGTGGATGACAGAGAGCATGTAAAAGTGACATTTCTGGTTTGAGTGTGCACTGGGCATGCGCTTGTGATTGTGTATGTGTGTGTGTGTGTGTGTGGCAGTGCCACACAGTAGTTTAGACAGTGGTGCCTCTATTAATAGTTTTTGTGAGTCTCTGGCCTGAACTGATGAGGTATAGCTGTGAGGCATGGCTTGTAGCAACATCAGACCACTTTCTCACGCTGCTTCTCCATCCTGCCAGGCTACAGCAAGCAACAAGGACGGCAGATCACTGTTTACTTAAAAGATATGCCTGCACTACTGCATGAATTTTGGTAGCGGCATTCACAGGAGCCTAGAAAGCCCCTTTCGAAATGAGAATCAAGTTTGAAAGCAGCTGCTATAATGGTATACTGAGGTAATGTGTTCAGCGGCAACTCTGACCGTTTCCGTCAGCGTGTCCGCAACAGTAAAAAAAAAAGTGTGTGTAGAGGTTTAGGTATACTACCAACATGTAACAGGACTATTGTCAGGAGTCTCCTGATTTCACTGCCTTGAGCATGATACACTGCAAATACAGATGCTAATAATTAGCTTATCTATACAGCTGTCTTTCAGAGGAATAGGAAATAAGGATCCGAGTAATGTACACTGTATCAAACCTAAAGAAACACACTGTCTCCTTCCGTTCTTCTCGAGGGGCAAAAAACAACAGATAACATCTCGCCAGACACGCTGAACATTCTCATTATAATTGATAACAAAATCATTCTCATTGTCTTTAAGCCCCACTATTTTTTCTTCATCTTCCTGTATTATAAAACTAAATATCCTGACATTTTGGATGCCTTTCAATCAGAGGAACCCCCCTCATCCAACCCCTATTAAAGCACAGCGGTTCATGTTCCCTCTTCCGTTAGGGGCTGAACAAGGAGGAGGGCAGTATGTAGGGGTGAGTTAGACCAAGAGCACCATAAGGGAGTGCTGACTGAGTGTCTCTTCCGCTGGACTGCTCAGCTTATGATAAAGCCCCCCCATGTTTATCTGGATCCCCCGGGGTCAGCCCTTTCTTTCCTGCCTCCTGCAGATAGCTGCCTTTGTTCTTAATGGAGGCTTCATTCTGCCCCCAACAATCTAACCCAGAACTTGGGTGCATTGGATGGCACTTGTGAACTCAAACATCCAGGTTTACCAAGAAAGTTGCACTCTATTGGCTTGAGCTCCATGATGCCAAGGTTCACAGGTCATAGAGTCTCTAGATTATCATATAAACATGGCAGACCAAGCTGGCATTGGTCCATCTAACTGGACATATTGGCACCTGTCAATAAAACAAATTTCTGGCTCATTTGAAGCTACTTTGTACTTATATAGACCCCAAAAATATTTTCCTCCTGAAAATGTACAGATTTGGAGATTGTAAGGCAATATATATTGCTGATGTGATGCTGATAACTTTCTTACTCTACAGATGGACCAGAATCATCCAATGCACCATTACTCCAAATCTGCCATATATTTATGCTAGCATCCCTGCGGCGGAAGACCCTGCAGACAGTCTGTCACACCCATTTTTCCTCTCTCTCTCTCTTTGTCTGCCTTTCTCTCCCCCTGCTGGAGTCAGGCTGAGGACAGCTCCACTGCAGTAGTTCTCCACTCTGCTCTCCAGTGTGCTATGAATAGCCTCGTGTGGGACGTTTCCTAAGCGGTGGGCAGGCCGGGGCGGGGCAGGGTGCAGGGCAGAAGGCCAGGTTGTCTGCCATTACCTAAGACTCTGCCAACACCCCTCCTCAGATTCTTGACCACCCCACCTCTCAATATCATTAGCAGAACAAAAAGCCCCTCCCTTGTCTTTGGTGGTTTCTGCTCATGTGCTTTTATTTTGAGTGAGTCACATAAATCCTGACAAAGTCCCTTCCTGGGTGTGTTATATACCTGTACTGTGAGAATATATATATATATATATATATATACCCTGAAGTTGATGCATGTGCAGTCTTTATGGTGCAAAGCAGCTGCTTTGAAACTTTATCCTCCACATTTTTTTTGTTTTGGGGGTTTAGTTCAGTCCTGTACAGGAAAGCAGTTGGGCGCTAACACTCCTCATTGGACAGGTTGGCGGTTTCATCACCTACATTCATACGATGTAAGGTTTCCCTTTGAAATCAGGACCCAGCCAGAACAACCTCTATATAAAAACACAATAAACATGAGGGTCTGAGAGTTAGCGATGTTGAACACACAAAAAAGTTTGTTTCTGTCTCAAAGACACATTGACTTTCACTCCATTCTAGTCGCCCCCTCTGTTGTACCACCTCGTACAGACAAATCCAATAATAATGTTGAGTTTGAGTGACTTTTAAACCCAGTGCTAGTTTCCCCCGATGTGAAAACCAACAAAAAAGACAAAGGAAGAGTGCAAATTTGTTGAGTGTAAGGCTGTTTTTTATGTATGTTTTCTCTTCATCATGTTCATTCTTTCAAGCTAACGAGGCCATCCCTGAGCAGGGCACAAAATTCAACCCCTGTTGAATTTCAGAGTAAAGTGATGCTTGTATTGTGCAGTCAAGGTGAATATTAAAGGAGAAGAAGAAGAAAAAAAAAACTGTCTTGAATCCTGAGGTGTGTGTGCCCCTCCCCCTCACCCGTTTTAAAGTCAAATAAAAATCGTCGTATACCTGTCACTTTTGTCTATGATTTTGTTCACTTAAACAGAGCTGATTAAATGAAAAGTACAACAAAATAAACACAATGGAAAACTGGCTGTGGCCAGAGGCTATAAAAATACAGACATATGGTTCATAATGTAAATATTGCCATCTGGGAAAGGCATTTTTCTTTCTTTTCTGTGTTGTTTTTCTCTTTTTATGGAGTTGCACAAGAAAATTGCACTACAGGAAGCGGTTATGTACAGTAGAGTACACCATAGCAAGCGAAGGGATTAGCAAAGAGTAGGAGGCCGCTATCGAGTGTGCAACACCACTAATTTTTGACAGAAAAGAAGGAGGAGGACTCAAAAAACAAAACAGCCTAGAGTCCCAGGGGCAGAGGGCAGAAAGTGCGGTTTAAGGCGAGTTGGCTGGGCTGAGGGAGGGGCTCATGGCGGGGCTTAGGGTGGGGCTGAGGGTGGGGCTGGAGGCGTCTGAGCGGCTGTAGTCGCTGAGGGAGCCAGGACGTGTGCTGCTTCCTCCAGCCATTCCGCCATTGCCACCCTGCTGCCTCTTCAACATGGCCGGCTGGAAGTCAGAGTGGCGGCGGGCATGCTTCATCAGGTGGTCACTCCGCATGAAGCGTTTGTCGCACAGAGGGCAGCCAAACTTCTTCTCGCCCGTGTGGGTGCGGTAGTGGCGGGCCAGCTCATCAGAGCGAGCAAACTTCTTACTGCAGTCTGGCCAGGTGCAGGGGAAGGGTCGTTCTCCTGTGTCACACACACATACACACACAGCTGTCAGTATTTACTCAACACAAAGGCATTCAGACATATAACTAACATGTTTTATAAACATTACCTTTGTAATGGATAACAGGGATTAGTATATACAGTATGTTACATTTCCTCATGCAGCCAAAAGAATACAGTGTTAATAATACACACAGATACATTCGTATTCAGAAGTTTGTCATATTTTAATATGTATAATGTTTTTATAATAAAAAATACATAATATATTGAAATAATATTAGTGCTGTCAAACGATTAAAAATGTAATCACAATTAATCACAGTATGTCATTTAATCGCAATTAATCACAAGTGATTCCGCCACCCACCACTAGGAGTCACTAGCGAACATGAGTGCAGAGATCACTGCTGATAATGCACAAAAGAAAAGGTGTAGCTGTCTCTGTGTAAACAAGCATGTCTCAATCATTTTCTAAAAATTTTGAAATGGAGGAGGAAACAAAGTAAAAGCAAGGAAAGTATGGCAAAAAAGGTAAAAAACACAAAAACAGATCATCTGATCTTTAATGTAAAGACACTTAATAAAATAGTTTATTTCTTGACATTCTCTTTTATTATGTATTATGATTGTTTTTATACATTATTTGTTATTTATAAAGTATATTTTTCTTATTTAAAAACACTTTTAAACACTGATTAATAGCATTTCAATTCATTTTAATGATGAAATGTAATTTGATATACAAGTACATTGAGTTACGAGCTACGTCACAGAACAAATTAAACACATTAGTCAAGGTTTTAATGTATAGTGACAAATGTCAATAAAGATTGTTTTAAAAAAGGCAAATGCACGAGCCTTGCATCATCATTCAGCAGCACTTGATGCAGAAAGTATAAAGCAGTCTAAACGTGAACTATGGATGACTCTCAGGGACAAATAGAATTAGAATTAATGGCACTATTTTTTAAAATGGCGTTAAAACTGAGATCGCATTAATGCGTTATGCATTAACTTTGACAGCCCTAAACAATATGTCATAATAATAATAATAATAATAAAATATTTATATTTGTATAGATATTTTTACAAATATAATATATAATATAATACAATCTTTTTCTTCAGTTTTACAATATTTTTATAATGAAAAATACATATAATTATATATTTGTTTTATTTTATATAATAATATTCATTCATTCATTATCACACCCGCTTAATCCTTATTAGGGTCGCGGTTAGTCCCCCACCCCCTCACTGGGCGCAGGGCAGGGCATTACACTATTCAACTAAGCCCGGGACAGGGCGCCAGTCCATCGCTGGGTGACACACACACACACAGACACACCTACGGACAATTTTTAGAGTACCCAATTCACCTGACCTCCATGTTTTTGGACTGTGGGAGGAAACCGGAGACCCCGGAGGAAACCCACGCAGACACGGGGAGAACATGGAAACTCCGCTCAGATGGGGATTCGAACCCAAGACCCCAGCGCTGAGAGGCGAACGTGCCAACCACTAAGCCACCGTGCCCCCCATATAATAATATATTTATTCTAAAGTAATATTTTAGCACTGTAAATGGGTTTTTAGATGTTTTATGTATCATTCTTATTGTTAATTCTCTACAGCATTTTAGTAGAAATTTTTATACTCTGAACTTAATGATGCCTGAATGTTTGAAATAATGTTTTATTCTTAAGTTAAAAGATGACCCCCTCCCTCTCCCCAAAAAAGTAAAACATGCACAATCATTGACCAATGTGCTTGCACTTCACACATAACCCATCCATGCAGTGAACCACACACTACTGGATATGCAGTGGTGGGCAGCCCTGATCCACGGTGCTCAGGAATCAGTTGGGGGTTAGGTGTCTTGCTCAAGCACACTTATATTCATGACCTGCCAGAGGCTCGAACTGGCAACAAAACCAAATCCCTAACCACCAGGTCGCGGCTGCCCCCTATAACATCATGTATATTATAATATTGAGGGAATTTCAAGGCCATGCAACATTATCAGAAAGAATGTTCAAATCACATTCTTCTAATCATCTACATAAAGTTTACCAAAGTTCTGGGAGTGTTCCCTGTTAGCTGATATGAACTAAAAGGTATCCTGGGTATTATATTTCATTCTTGAATACAGCTTTGCCCATTTTTATTCAGCTTGAGCAAAGCTTACTTCTATTGAAAGTTATTTGAGCCTATGTTGATTTGATTGTATTTCAACAGCTTGTTGAGTCCAGAACAAAGGTGTTAAGGAGGTCACAAGTCATCAACACTACCACGCGTCGCTAACAGCAGTTAACAGGGGAGTTTGTGCCAACTGATGTGGACGTAGCAGTTTTTCCAGCCCTTATGTGGACAAAGAGTTCTTTCAGCACAGTCCTGCTGTGCCCTTTTGTATCCAGTATGGCCTCCATTAAACAACTGTACATACTCTGAGCAAAAGTGTGGGCAGGTTCTCCTATAACAGAGTATTCTGATGAGTTCATCTCAACTTCGACTACCTATAGCCATACAGGATCTCCCACTGTTTCTATTACAGCTCTTGAGTTTAGGGTTAAGGTACCACAGTGAATGATTTGGTGGACAGGACCCATTCACACACAGGTCACTCGAGGGTTTAACCTGCATTTAGATTACAAATGAATGTCCGACATGCAGCCATAAAGGCCCTAAATGCTTTTCAGGGACACTAAAGAGAATGTGCTGGTCCTTTCCAGCTGTAGAAAAGCCTGTGAAAATGTTTTTACAATCGCTAAGCTAGATGAAAAGCCCTACACATTCAACAGAAATGCAGAGCATTTGAAATGAGCCATACATGCCAACAGCATTGCATCATGCTAATGTAAGTACAATTAGAATGAGACATATGCCATTTGTTTCATTTTGTGTTGGCCACCAAGGGCGTTAAGTTACGTTAAAACACACCCAAGCAGTTTTAGGGTTGACGCAAAAGCTTGATCCACGGAGACACAAGCAAAGCAGTGCTTTTCTCTAGACTTGCACATGCTGTGGAGCCAGACACAGTCTAATTAGGCAGGTTTCAGATGCTAAAGATCTTTAAAGTACTACCCTGCTCTTGTTCCAACATGTAACTATTAGTGACTCCACGCATGGGGAAATTATACCCTTCCCCCCCTCTTCCATCAGGCAATAAAAGTAGGCTTTGACACAAATCTACTCAAACCCAGATGGGACTATATATCTTGGTGTGGTTTCCTCACGGTTCCATGTGGAAATTGTGTATGTGGTCTGCATCCAGTGAAAAAGCTGAGGAAAAATGTCTGATACACCACTCATTTTACTTCCATGTCACTGGTTTTCTGCCCTGCAATAGCACGAGCCACATTCTAATTTTACCAGCTTTTTACACAGCAGCTCTCCAAGCCCATATGGTGTAAACGCACACAGCAATGTCATTGAATGCAGTGTGTTTGCAAAGTATTGCACTGCATTTGTTCACTTTGTGACTGTGGGCATTTGAAATGCAAATGGTTGGAGAAAAGAAGGGGGTCAAACTGCCTGTCTCAGTCATGATATAAGGAAACTGGACAAAGCTGAAAAAGCACAGCTGGACTACCTTTCTGTATTTCATGGCTTTCTAAAAGGCCCAAATGGAAACTGCTCGCTACTTAAATATACATATTCATTACACATCAAAATCAAAACCTGCCTCCCTGGCTACACACCTTGCCTCATCTATTTCTTGTGTTCTTTGTTTAAGGCCTACCATGTGCATCTGTGTGCCATGTGCTTGTGTTTACGTTTTCCACGTGTCTTGTCCACGTCATGTCTCCACCTACCTATGACATCATGTCAGCACTCAGCCCTGCTGTCTCATTATTTTTCGGTAATGTTTACTATTTAACGTCCTTGTGGTTCTTTCACAGTTAGATGTAGTTGTATCTTCAGGTCATGTTTGTTGATCTACCACAGCCACAGTTTGCTTTTTGTAATTTTTGTACAAAGTAGTTTATGTCATAAAGTCTTGTGTTCTGGAGCCCTACTGCAGTCCTGCTACAGTTACGCTTCAAAACCACATCGTTATATACTATATAAAGCAAATGAGTCAATACACCAATGGACCAATGCTTAAATGATGCCGCTGATGACCAATCTTGTCCTCAAAAGGCTGAGGTGGTGGCAGGCTTTCATTCTGGCCTGCATACCCCTGGTAGTTGTTTAATTAGTCTCAGTCTACAAACTATTGGTTTTGAGCGCTCCTGCTTTCCTGGAAGCCACACCAGCCATTTACAGATCAAATTCGATGCCCTTGAAATGAAATATAATCTCTTTCATGAACTACTTTCATTTATTTCCACTAAACAAACCTTTTCTAAAGCTCTAAAATAGATGTTAATGTGATTTTTTATGGAAAGACAAATGAATTATTAAATAATAGTAATTCAAAACTAATTAAAATGAATTTTAGTATTAATATAACTTCAATTATAGGTTGTCTTCATATAATCAGTGTTATGTGAGTGGTGTAATTGGTCAAGATGAAAATAGGTGGTCCCTGAATCAGAGCCCTACAAATGAAAATATCCTATAATAAAGATTCAATCATATTTGGTACAATATAAAGTGTCTATTGCTGTTATTTTAATAAAACTGCTATATTTATACCATGTTTACAGCACATGAACAGTTAAAACAGTGACTGATGGAATAATACAGTGGCTCCCATTTACTGTGATAATTGTAAAGGAAGAGGTTTTTTTTTTTTTATTGAGCCCTATAGGGTAACCCTTCCTGAGTGAATACATACTTAGACACACTAGTGAGCACAGCACACACATGAAGGCCAATTTATACTGCTGTGTCGAGTCAACGCGTTGTCTATGGCATAGCCTGAGCATACGCTGTAGCAGGGGTAGGCAACTCCAGTCCTGGAGTGCCGGTGTCCAGCACAGTTTGATGATGTCACTGCTCTGACACTACAATTAAACATGCTAATTGCCCGCTGAGTTGAATCAGGTGTGTTTGATCAGGTAGATCACCAAACTGTGCAGGAAACCAGCATTCCAGGACTGAAATTGCCTACCCCTGCGCTGTAGCATCCAGTTATACTTCAACGTTGGGTTGTTTGTGATGCACTGCAATTACACCAAAAAAACTCTAGGTGGCGACAGGATTTCTATGCCACTGTTTAAGTTGCTTGGTGTCCTGTATTGACTTCCTTGGAGTACTACAACATCATAGAGATGTTCATATTTTCCATATACGAAATTATAGAGATGTTCATTTTTTCTGACTTCCTCTGTGAGTCTCTCCTCAACTTGCTCTATTGTTGTATAAGAGCCGGTGTCTCTAGCGTTTCTCAGCTAGTAATAATGACTTTAAAACTGGTGGCGAAGGTGGAAATGCAGAGGCGGGAATATGATGTGGTGGACCAATCACAACTGCATCGACACGATATGTAGTTACATTTCTGGAGAGGTGCATATCAGGGTAGGGTTTAGCCTATGGCATAGGGTTCGCGTAGGCTATGGCATAGGTTTGACACAAAAGTATAAGTTGGCCTTTAGGGACCAGAGTGCACCAGGGTAGCAGTTGGGAGTTAGGTGCCTTGCTCACAGTCAATTCTACATCTTTAACATTGAAGCCTTTACATTTTCTTAACATCTGTATTCTACTTTTCACAAATTCATTTTTTTACTTTTTTATTTATAATGTAGCTGAGCCTCATGCAACATATTAAAATATAAATATAAAAGTATAATTATATGTATATTGTCACAAATGTTTCTGGTAAAGCATTTAGTTACTTTCTTTTTTTGTATAAAGTTACCAAAAGACTTTGTAATGAAAGTAATGTCAGATATATGTGTGAGACTGCAAGGGGGACATTAGGATCCCTTCCCCCATCATATAAATGCTTGTATAAATGGAAGAGCACCATGCACAGTGAGTCTAGACTGGCTCTGTCTGAGTAAACGTCCTGCCACTCTCCTCCAGACACACCCCTCCTCACTCCCAGCTAATGGGTGTACACTCGCACGCACATACACAAAGCCAAGCACAGAATGAGACAAACAACATAAGTTTGCTCTTAGTCATTTATTATGCTCACTGTCAGCGTGCAAGATCTAAAAAAAATACACAAACATACCCAACATACATCTATAAGTCGCTATAGTCTCTGCTCACTTGTACAGTACATCAAACTCTCGCACAACAAAAGGAACATGATAGGCCACACACCCACATTCTCACGCCATCTAAAAGTCGAACAAATAAAGTCTCTGAGCTCTCGTTCCTGCACAAACACGCCATCATCTGATTCTCATTTGCCACATACACACACATGAACTTCCATTCACATGAAAACAACAATATCAATCGCTCCACTCGGTAATCTCCATCACTGACACACTCACGTGAACTAATCCGAAAGGGTCGCTCTTGTTTGACCTCATTTAAACATCCTGGATCTCACCACCATCTTGGAATATAAACATAAATAGACCAAATCTAAGATTAGCCTAGTTCTTAAAGAAACAGACCCATGAAACTTCACAGGCTTCTGCTTCACATAGCCTATTATTTGCAAGATCATTAATTGAAGCCTGGGTTATGTGATTTAAAAAACACACACAGAGTTGCCACGTGTCCTCAGGCAGCTTCAGGACAAGGGTAAGAGCCAGTCGCAAGAGCACAGAGAACGTCTAACCACTGTGAGGGCTTAGGCAACTGAATAGATTGACTTCATTAAAAACATAAACAAGAGGAAATGAAACTAAGAGAGTGTGGGAGTCTGAAACAGTGCCATAGTAGAGGTGGCGATTAGACTACCGATGAATTTCTGGGCAATTTTGGAGTAGTAAACAGGAGCCCACCCTGGCTGTCTTTTGTTGATGGGAGATTTCGATCAAGAGAAACCTCCGGACAAAAGTGCCACGCTGCGTCACCGCACATCTAACACCTACTTGGCAGAACTGCTGTGCTCAGGGCTTTTCTGCCCATCTGTGGCTACGAGGACATGAAGAAACGTTTCCACAAACACAAAAATCATTTATCTGGTGATCCTTGTCATTGTGTTGAATTACAGACTTACAAAGAAGGACAATATAATTACTGTGGGGGGTTGAGGAATCCCTAGGGCAACCTGAGGGGGACGCTGGGGAGTCATTGAAAACACCCCTGTTTGTTTGGGTAGAGGAACAATAGAGAAGCCACAAGCAGGGAAATGTGCCATGCCAGCCCTGCCCCAAGCACACGGCCATGACTTGGCGATTTTGCAAAAAGCACATCCGTCCTAGCCACTCCCTTCACCGTTTTCTTTTTTCCACCAGCATATCAAGGGGGGGCGCTTGTGGTGTCAATGTCGACAAGCATTACTCTAGTGCATGGCTTCGGTTGCGGGTGTCTGACGTCAGAGACTGCCAGTAGGCCAGTCTCTCTCTCTCTCTCTCTCTCTCTCTGTGTGTGGCAGGGTGCCAAAAGGACACTGCGTGCCCCTGCCTTTCTGAGAATGTGAGTTAGTAATTAGGAAAGGGCTTTGGTCCTGAGCTCTGCACTAACGAACACAGTGACCCAGTTACCCTGAGTGGCAGTTACATCACAGTCACTCGCGGACACATCCAGCGCCTCAGCAAACTGAGCAGCAAGTGTCTTCCTCTCTGAGGAGATACGATTATGTCACAGGTAGCAGACTTACATAACTGTTCCCTTTTGGTGCCACTGGGTCAGTAAATAAACTGCTCAGATCTTTTTTATTTCTCTCTGCTGCACATGAATGCGTGACAAGGCTGTGGTTTAATTGCATGGAAAAGACAGAGGAAGGGGGAGAGAAGGCTCACTCTATCTGAATGTGCTTTGAGATGAATGAGTGGGGAAACTGGAGAGAGGCCTTCTGAGGAGAGCCGTCTGCTCCGCAGACATTTGATCAGGCCTGTATCTGAGCAACGCTAAAGCAGACTGAATGACGATCCAGGGGACTTAATGTCAGTCACCTGTTCCAACAAGAGCTACCAGCATCACTGAGAGAGCAAGATAAAATTCCTTCAGCCTCCTCAGCCGTGAGCCTCACATGCAGGCAGGGGAGTGAGGAGCTGAGAAATAGCCAACAGTGGGAGGTCTAATGAATCCTTCCTGACTGTTGAGCACTACAAGCTGAATAAAAGTGCACTTCCCAGCCCACGCCATGCTAGCTCGAGGGCTATACACACATGATTTCTGAAGATGCCCCTCAAACATGGACAAAATTAGTTTTTTCACGTTATAAACTTTGCAAGTCGGCCCTCAGCTATTGTCGCCTGGGAAACGGCTCTGACTGAGAGGCCCTATTTAGGAAGACAATGAGAAAGAAACAAGTGTATTCACCCTCCAGCCCACCAAGCAGACACTGTGCTAAACTAACCATTATGGCTTTACATCATTCAGGCACTAGGCATACAAATTGAAGACCAATGTATCACAGTGGTGCATGTAGGCTTTTCTACTGACACAAAGCGATTCAGTGCTACATTCATGCAGAAACAGTGCCCTTAGGCTCAGACAGCAAGCCCAAATCTGACTTGTGGCCTATCTAGATTGTATCCAGATTGATTTTTGGTACACTTGTAGAGTGGTTTTGTCCAGATCCATCTTTGTACAGATCTGTCTCAGTTCGGATGATCTAGCCGCTCAAATCGTATTTTGAAGTGCCTTTCAAGTCACTTGCAATATGTCAAAGAACGATCCAAGAAGTGCGCTACAAAGGGCACCACAAATGAATCCCAGGTTGCCAGTTTCCAAATAGGTCCACTGTCTGACAGAAAGCCTTAAAACTAACCCAAAATCTCAAGAGTCTTATCACAGATGTTTGAAGTTATAACTGCTTTTTATTATATATGATTATTATTATATAAGTATTTTCATTATTTTATTAGAAATCTATCTAAGGCATCTTCAACACTACTATTTTTCTACTGTGTAACTATAAGATTTTTTGTTGGTGACAATATATTTTTAAAGTAGTTCAGATACCAACACCCCACCATCTATTAAATTTTACCGACAAGTGCATTAAAATAAATACCACAATTTTGCAGGAAAACTGCAAACCTGGCAACTCTAAAGCCACATCACCTGTAATTACTGACGCCTGCACTGTTATCACAGAAACTCAAAAAGATAAACTTCAGAAACAAATCTGATTTGCCTGCAGAGAAGTGAGATGTTATTCTAAATAATAGTAATCATCACAATAATATTGAATAGACCTGGAGTCTATGACTAACATAAACACACCTAAAATAGAGGCTTGAAATTGTCATGAGGTCAGCTTGAAGGATCATATGAAGCATTGGTTAGACATTCTGAATTAGCAACCCAGCATTTACCGCATCAAGCTCCAGAGCTCCACTGAGCATGCACGCTAAGATCAGTGGCAGACCAAGGCAAATGCAAGGCCCGAAATGGCACCACAAATGCAATAGTAGCACTCATCAGAGGGGTGTAATTTATTCCTGTGTTTACAGTTGTGGCCAAGAGCCAGACTGAAGCCAGCCAGCCATGCTTCTCCACAGTGGGTTAATGACAAAACGGCGGTGTAGACTGGCCTGATTCTGCTCAGGATATAAAACGCCTCCTTATTCTGGTCCAAGACCAGTGTCATCCTGTCCAAATGCACCCCATTAACCGAAGATAGTATAGTACTGTACTCAGATCAGGCCCAAGGAGGTTGTAGTACCTAGCTTCTCACCACATCACCATTAGTCCTACAGCACTAGCTCCATGACCTCACTTACTGCATCACGGGAGTGGGTGTGTTTTTTTTGGTGGTCACACCCGCTTTTTAATGGAGGGTGCCAAAAAGTGAACTCAGTGTGGCCACATATACCATAGAGACCCAAAACCACAATCGCTGACTCAAGGACAGCTTGTAATAAAGTCACGTCTGCCTTCAATTTATCAAGTAGAGAGTGTTAACAAAACGATGGGAGATGCAGCATGAAGAAATGGACCATGCATGAAGTTCCTTGTGTGGTTTGATCCAGATTAAATAGACACAGGAAGGACATTACACCTTGCACGCAAGCCTGTGTTCGCCTATGAGAATGGGTGTGTGGAGGAGGGGTCCGGCTAACCGCAGAAAGCCCAGTGCGTCATTACAGGCTTTCAGTCTGCTGTCTCCTTTCACTCGTTTGACTTTGAGAAATAGAGGATTAATGTCACTGAGTGTGGGTGGAACAAAGACATATGGGTGGGCCAGGTGTAATGATCAGAACCGGACTGGGCTTGCCGAGACACTGGATCATGAAAAGGAGCCAGCGTTAATTTATGATCCTCTTTTTCGGTGAGGAAAATGCAAAAAGTCATCCGTTTTGAATCACAGTGATATGATCTTATGGCGGGGACATGAACAATAGCATAAGACATGTGTGCAAAGGGAGGGCCTTTACTGTCAGCCATTTCACTGAGACTTCCATTTGTGATAACCATAACTCACTCCTCCCACTGTCTACAGCACTCAGACATACACAGAAACTCAGACACCATCCAGCGAGGCACACTCAGATAAGACCTGCAGCTTTTTTTTTCCAGAAGAATGTTTCATAGAGTTGCCCATCTCATCACTTTAGTCTCATCAATTAGCTGGAGTGGAGCTTCTCTCTGGTCTTGAGGGTACTTTTAAAATGCCTGGCAGGCCTGTTTTGCTGCAGGCTGTGGGCTAATCTTTTTAACTCTGGTTAACTAAGGACATGGAGACAGCTGCTGCTATTAGGAGCTGTTTATGTCTACAGAAACGCTGGCATGGGCAGGTGGGCTGCAGAGCCCCTCATGCATGACTCTCCGTCGTGCCCCCACTGGCAGGCAGACAGTATTCAGACAGAGTGGGGTCTTTTCACCTCTATATGTGAAATAGCACGGTGACCCCTCCCCCCAAGGCCGGTGCCCACTGGCTGAATGTGCCCTTTCATCCATCTCATGACCACGCCTCAGAGAGTGCAACTGCCTGGATCCACCACTCATAGATTTATTAGAAGGGTCAAATACTTTGCAGTTAATGTAAATATGATGTGGATCCGCCATACTGTAAAGAAGTACACATTTATATGTCTCTCTCCGTGCTGTCTTATCTTTGCACTCACTCTCCCACCCGACTACTTTGCCACAGAGAGCAGGCAAATCAGATTGCCTACGAATGCAGCTGCACAAATGACCTACATTGACGGGGGCATTGACAGCAGATCCCTGCGTTTCACCCCACCCCCCTTCCTCTGTGAGTCCGCCCCCGTACAGCATGTCCCAGGCAGAGCTGAGCAAACCAGCACTACAGCTAGTCACTCGGCTGGTGGCTCCATGAATCAGGACAATGGTGGAACTACCAGCAGTCACACTGGACCCTGTAACATAGATCTCCTAATGTTTTTATATCACCACATACACAATTTTACATCTTGTGCCTTATCCATTGCCCTAACACTAACTTGGTTGAGAACCACACTAACCCAGATTTGCCCTATCCTGCCCAGAGACAGAGAATAAGAAGAGGGCAGGACCCACCAAGCACTTCAGCAACCCTTTCCTCAACATCCTTGCAGCTGTGGAAGGGGCAGGAGATGTACAGTGGTTTTTATAAGGCTCTGCCAAAGCAGAATACATGAGATCAGTGCAGTGTTAAAGATATACGGCTACTAATATAAACAACAGCATTAATCTTAGCTTTATTAATCTTTATCATATGAGTTGTCAAGCATTTTTTTTTTTGAGAAATAAAGAACATATAAACCCTAAGAGCTTTGTTCCCGTCAGTAGAGAATATGAGTGATGTTTAATGAGTGATGGATGGCTGGAAATGGATGGTTGAGTGTATGATGAAATACTCATGGGGCTCAAGCATCTCAGTCCATCACTTGTAGGGAGGGCCAAAAGTAGGAGAGAAAGAGAGATAGTGTGATGATCAGTGGCACTGATTTATGCTTTTTTATCCATAGAATGAAGCATATATTTCAGTGCCATCAGTTTACAACAGTATCTTAAACACAGCTTCATTGGTGCAAAGTAGAATAACTAGACAATGCCACCAGTCTAATTTATCTGTACACTGATTGACAACATACTGTAATCCACAACTCCAATAAAAAGCACTAATATAATGATTAATAACACACCTTGTATCCCCAGGAAGGTCTGCAGAAGTCAAAGTGCACCCATGGACACCACTTTTGCCTTGTACTATGCAAGGGGGAGTTCACAGGTGTGGAATGGAAACTGCATGATGCTGTCCCCAAACACTGTGCCCAACCCTGTCATACGCCTGGCTCTTTTCCCAGGTTAGCAAGTGGAAATCATAGCAGGGCCAGGATACCCAGCTCACACCCACTTTCAAGTTGAACCTGCATCAGGTCATGTTGTACAGGATATAAATGTCCTTACATGATGGCCCACAGGAAAGAACAAATGCCTGACAAATCACTTATATGTTCCACACCTTTAGTTTAAATACATAATCTGCTTGAATGTACATTGTCCAAATTAACTCACGTGTCTACATAATCCATATAAATTATGTGGACCCATTATTATGTACATTTTGTTCTGAAGCCCCAGGTGGTAATGATTGTGCCTCTAGAGCACAATGCCACATGGAGCCTCCAGGAGCACTGAGGTTATGGAAGCAAACAATAAGGCAAACAGACTGTGAAATATGTCATTATGTCCTCTGGTTGGGATGTGCGACTGGTGATTAGTTGTGAAGTTTGTACCAAGCTTATGCAATGAACAGCACAGCCTTTTGTCCAGCCTTTGCCATCGGTTGGACCATAAAGGTTAGAGGTGCTCCTACAACAGACATGACCGAGACATGAGCTCATCAGAGCAATCTCATGCTCTATGCTAACCTTGTAATTTCCACTACATAATATGTTATTCAATTTCAGCATGCCAAAGGGGAACTTTTATCCCATTAGACTCTATAGATATTGCTGCTAGATTATGAAATGGAACATGAAGTGCATTGCACTCTGGCTCAGCTCATCACAAAATAGCCAGCATGTGACTCTGTGGGATAAGTGACAGGATCTTCAATTTAGAAAACAGCCATCCTGTCTTTGTTGACATGCTGTGCTGTTCAGAATCCTGTCCCCTAAAGCTGTTTAAGCCAATCGCTTGTCAATGTATGGCATTACCAGCCCATTTTCCATAGCTCAGGCCAATTGGCCTGGGTGAAGAGGAACCTCCAGCTCACCTAAGACCTTGAACCTGCTGAACCCCTCCAAACGTGCACAGCAATGACCAGTTTGTATTCTGGATGTGTGCTCTAAAGTGCCAAAATGTAGTCAAAATGAGTGCACATTGGTACAGTGACCAGTGTACAGTGTTTCCTCCTTTTAGATGTTCCCATGAACATTAGTGCTGCTGATGAAGCCTTAAGCAGTGCAGTAAATAAGCACGATGACATTATGGAGTTGTACAGAGAGCAGATTGGATTATGTTGGGGGAGATTATCCTGGAACACAGGTCCCACATGCACCCTTTCCAATCACAAGGTTCCCTCTGGGTTTTGCCAATCAAATACACTTATGCACCTAATGAACTTCCAGAAGAACAAATTCTCAGTGTAAATCTCAAACAAACACAAAATTTGAATCATCGTACATTTATCAGATTCTAGGTAATAGTCAGATCCAAACTCTTTGCAATTGGCACAAAATTATAATTTCAAGCTGATAGATATTCTACATTTCAAACAAAATACAACAGCACAGGAAGAGATAAAAAGACATATGTGGTTTTGTGTATCATATAAAGCAGACTGTGAGAAACAAATACTGCTGGAGAGAAAAAGGAAGCCATAGTAAAGAAAACACAAGTATAGCATGTGTGCACTAAATTGCCCACAAGCATAACAGTGTAAGCTTTGTAAGTCTATGCCAACGACGTCACTTCCTTCCACTACAGAGAAACGGTTTGAGTTTCATGAAACAGTTTCTCAGATGGACCCCCACCCATCCATTTCACTCTAAAGCAAAAGCAGGTTTTTCTTCAGCCTGTTATAACAATGAGATGCACATATTTAACAACTGACTGCAATTCTTTGTAAATCAGCTAATATGTGCATTATGTGCATGTGTAAAATTTGGAGTTCTAGCACATTTCTTGTGAGGTCACCTCAAGGTCATTTCATTCTCAATCAGGAACATTCTGTAACCATTTCACCACACAATTACAGGGAATGGCTAACACATGGTTTTACAGAAACAACACTGCAAACACCCAAAAGCTAAAATGGCCAACTTGCTGTAATCAAGCAAACTGTTTTCTTGAGTAGTATGTAATGTGCAATAAAATGAAAACATGAAAGAACAGCATCATAGTGTTAGCTTGATGGTCTAATAGTGATCGCGTTATCATGTTAACAGACACAAAACAAATGGGAACCTTTGTTCACTCTTTACATTGTCCTCAATATATTAGCATTTCAATGCACACTGTACCGCAGTTTTCTTCAAAGTAGTGAGTCAAGCCCACTGTCACATGGCTGAAGCAACCTTTTGATCACAACAGTACATCTGCTCCAGCTCCATCATAAACCTGCCCTTCTCGCAGCAAGCTAGCACATGTGACAGCCTTCTCAGCCAGTCCTCTTGTGGCATGCTGTATATATATCGACCACAACTGCATGATATAGTTCCACCATTAACGTGTGATAGAATTGACATCATAAGTTGACATATATTAGCTGAGGATAAAGAGGCAGGTGGAACACAAAAGGGAAACATCATCCAAATTCTTGAGCAAAACAAGAGAATTCCAGTGAAGACAATTGAATTCCAATATGACCACATATCAAAAATATCAGCAATGATGAACTTTAGCCATCTAAAAAAAAGCAATCCCAAGCTCCAAGTAAATTTTATTGCTGAAAGGGATAGAAGTCCATGCCCAGTTTCTGATTCAGGAAGACAAATGTTCCAAAGCAGAGTTCAAACCAGAGTCGGCAACAAGTTCTGGGCGTTACTAAAGTCAAATGAGGACTCCAGCTCACTTGGCTCTCCACGTTTGTTTTTATAACACTGTGTTCCCCCTTCAATTAGACAGTGGTATTTAGTTGGGAGAGGGATCCATTTTCTCTTTGCTCTGTTGGTCGAGACTGAGGGAAAATCTGCTGAGTGCTTAGGAAAAGGCGGCCAGCACATAGCAGGTTGGCTGAGCCTGGACTGCTGAACTCAAATGACCCACATTCTCTGATTACCAAAACAAATGAGATGGAACACCCATTCTTCAAGTATAACACTGCCCAATCACACACCTCCAAGTGAGGCGAAGTCCAATCAGAAGTGAAGAACACAAAGACAAAAAGCATCCAGTTTTCCAGAGCTCCCAAAAAGTGACTGCATGGCCACAGGCCTTAGACTATCAAACTACATCACTCATTTTGTGGCAACTGTGAATGACCATATACCTATGACCACAAACCAGGCATGATGAAAATCATGATTACACTACAGAGAAACAAGTGTAATGAGGTGCAATACAACTTGAGATAAGATTGAACTTTTCTTAATTAACAACACACAATTAGAGACAATTGAGTCCAACTGGACACAAAAGAATACTGTGTGAGAATTATGATCACTGGCAGTGTATAAGTATTGTAAATTTTAGTATTAAAATGCTCAGTTAACTGAAACCCATCTGTGTACTGGCAGTGAAACCAGGTGTGGTATCTTCTCAGCACTCCATCTTTCTGAAAACTGTGTGTGTGTCAGCCATATCAACCTCATTTTGTTGGCTTTTGTAAGACGTATTGTCAGAGTCTGTTGTAGAACAAACTGTTCCACTCACGGATGTTATGGCTAATGATTGTGTTATAAATACCACAGCCAGGCTCATGAGACACAAGTAAAGCACACTCATAGTTTAGCATATATTTTGTACAAAAGCTTTGAGATTGTAACTAAAGGGCGGTGCTCTGCTGATCTCTCTATCTGAGCTCATCTAGCTGAGTCTGTTGCTGGCCAGATCAGCTGGCAGTCTGGCCGACGGGGGTGTGGCACATCACAACAAAGAGCTTAAGAAGCAGACAAGCATCTGCAAAACTCCAGCCGGCCCCCCTTTCTTTTTCTTTATTCACGTTCCACCTCTACTTGCACCCAGAGGAGCGTCAACACTCCGGTAAAAGGTCAAAGAGTTCGCTTGTTAGCCTGGTAGCTAGCTAGGTGCTCTGCAGTAGTCGCCGTTAGCATTTTCCTGCCGAGACCCACTGTGAAGTAGTGATTCCAGTGTTGACAACTTCATTTACTCGGCAAAACTGGCTTTAACGTTGCCGGAAGAACCGCAGGAGGCTAGGCTAGCTAACCGAAGTGACCGTTATAGCTGGGTTACCGAGCTAGCCGCTCCTTACTTCTCTGATCGACTCGGCGTGGACATCGCCAATGCGGTCATTGTGTAAATTGCTTGAATAACTTATTTTAGACGTCTGACAAAGCATTTGAAGAGTGAACGTAAGGTGACCCGCCCTGTGTTGACGGGGGGAACTGTTGCTATTGACTTAAGCTATAGGTTTCTCTAGTGGGCGTGGCCATATTTACGATGCTACTTCCCTCTGTTAAATAACAGTAGCCTACTTTCGTTTTAAAAAGTGGATTTTTGTGAGGAGTTATTTACGTGTTTTGCTCTTTTGAGTGTTTATATTGTACACAGACGATGTGGGCTATGTTAATAGTGTCGAATCATTTGAGTACATCCACACAATTGATTTTTAATCTGTGCTTTATGTAAAACACTACACATGGTAAAACATGGCACTTGCTGCGGTGGAAACTGACCTGTATGTGTCCTTAGGTGAGCTTTGAGATGGGATGATTTGCCATAAACTTTTTCACAACCCGAATAGTGGCATTTGTGCTTTTTCTGAGGGGATTCCTGTTCAATTCGAGCCCTCAATCGTTTGCCTCTTTGTTTAAGGGCAGAGTCGGCGGAGGTGGCGGTAGGTGTGGCAGAGTTTCCATCGTCCCTCGTTAGGGTTGCTGGCACGCTTTCCTCTTTCGTAAAATGGTTTGGGGTTTGATGGTGTAAATCCGCCAGGATCGTGGCCACCACGAGCAGAGAAGAGTTGTCCTTCACCAAGGCTTCCTTGGTCTCGTCTCCGGTCCTGGGAGCAGCCGCAGTTTCGGGTCTGATCTCTCTATTCCCTTTAGGAGCGTGAACGATTGCACGGCTGGACATTGACACAAGGCACTCTGCTGCAAAGTGTTCCATCTCGCAAAGAAACAAAACAAAAGCCAAAGAAAAGGAAACAAACTGCTTCTTTTAGGACATTCAGACCCAGGTGACAGCGCGGAATCCCTTTGTGTGGTACTGATGTGAAGGTAGCTCACTTTGTGCTGCTCTTACCGGCTTTTCGGCAGCACTCTCATCCTGCGTTAAACCGCACCAAAATCAACCGTTGACGCTCCGCCCTCCTCTCCGCTCTACAGGCGCCGCTATTCCGTTACAGGGCCGTTTAAAAACTTATCGTCCTCGGATGTGTACAGTGCCATGGTGACCCCCTATGCTGTGAGTGCAAAGTGACAGGCGGTGTGTCGCGCTGCGCTCCGCTCTCACTGTATCCATGCTGGGGGCGGCTCCGCGCGCAGCCTCGTCATAGCGCCCCGCGCGCTCATTGGCTGGCCCGCCCGCTGAAGTTCCCAAAGTACTGAAACTTCATTCAGTGAGAGCGCGAGCGCGCGCGCGCGTGTGTGCGCGCGGAAGTCCCATTATGTATGCACGGCTGGGGGTGCTGCATATGCATTCTTAACGTTTCGCAAAGCAGTATAACGTCTTTTAAACGTCTTAATTCCCATGTGAAATAAGTCAACGGTAGATAATTATTCATTTCGAAGTTTTTCACAAATAGATGTTTTAATGGCCAACTTCTACAGTCAATATTCAGAGTTGTCTTTATGTAGTTTAGGTAATTATGTAAATGAATTTAGAAATGTTTGATTATAGTTATATATGGCATGGCCATATCACTGTTACAGCAGATCATGCAATATCCATTTAAATAAAATGATCCCAAATCACACAAAAGTCCAGTATTTGTGATTTAAGATGACTATCCATTGATGTACATGTTAATTGTTCCTTAAATAAGAGAATAGTGTGATCCTGTTACTTTTTCAGCATTCATAGCTAGTTCCAAATAACTAATAGCTGCACATTCATTGCGTGAGGAGGTTTGTGGGCTCTACTAAAATGCCTCTTGCATAACAAAACTCTTGGTTGCTTTTAGCTGAACTGACTTCACTTCTGTTAAGCTTCAGCAGACACAAATGACAGTGCTTCAAGAAGAAGAAGTCCGTGTTGCTTCAGATAAAGAACTGGTTGTCATAATAATAAGCAGATTCATGGCACTGTCTCTTAGTCCCACATTAAAATGAGATAAAGAAAGACAACATTAAGCAAATGTGCTGACCAGGTTTCAGCATCAGACATATTTGCATAGACATGATACTAGATGCTACGTTTTAGATGCTATCAATCATGCATTGCATTTCTTGATTGTGTGTATTTCTTAAAATTGCAAGTAGCAACACTATTAAGGCCCAGAAATGCTAATTTAAATTTAGTAGAATAGCAACAACTGGAGCACACGCTTTAACACCAACAGTGCGCTTCCTCTACTGTGGGAAAGCGTGTAGTCTTTCAGCTCTGTTCACAAAAGGCCTCTCTGGAAAGTTCCTGGTGTTCAGTGAGAACAAGGCTACACTGCATTCAGAGGGCCATCTGGCTGTATTACTTTACATATTCTTTCGCCACAAGGACTGGGTGTTCTTGCGTTTCATGTGGTGCTTCGGAGGCACACTCCATGACAGCACAACAACAAGGGGGCAGTTCCTCTTTCACAAGATGGCTGCAACAAAAGAAAGAAAAATGGCTGTTTTCAGCTGGAGATATGTCAGGAGGCAACACAACATTTATAAGCATTTCTCTAAAATACATAGCAAGCAGTAATTTTAGATTAGATTCAACTTTTGCTAGTGTGATTGCACAGACCTGTGCAATGAAACACACACACTAGGAGGTGGAAACATGCCCAAAGCAGTGGGCAGCCCTATCCACAATGCCTGGGGAGCAGTTGGGGGTTAGGTGCCTTGCTCAAGGGCACTTCAGTCACAACCTGTCCGGGGATCGAACCGGCGACCTTCCGGTCACAAGACCAGATCCCTAATTACCAGGTTATGGTTGCCCCCATATTCAATTTCACATTTTATATATATATATATATATATATATATATTCTCTAAATTGTTAGTTTCTGCAGTATAACAAGATGCGTTGTAGCCTACATTAGGCATGTGGTGACTGGGTATCTGTTTCTTGAGAAAAGCTGCAGTGTTGCACTGTAGAGTCTATTAGAGCAACTGTTGAGATAATGTGATTTACACTTTATCAGTAAGCAGTGAAAATGATACTAGATGTGAAAAATTCTCAATAGCTCTCACTTCACCCACACAGTGCAAAACCCACTCCCTGGCCTTTTATTTATGATCTGAGCCACCCATGACACAGCAATATCCAAAAATGAATTACAAGGTGGGTAGAGTTTCTATGATTCAAGTTGACTCACTTTACTGTTAAAATTTTCATCACACACTCCTGAAGTTTTAAGTTATCTGACACCTTGAATTTCCCCTCTGGGATCAATAAAGTATCTATCTAGCTACCTGTTAGCTGAGATAATTTAAGGATGAGTTTGCCAAATGCAGTTGGGATCACTTTATAGGTCCTATCTCGTAACCTAGATTAAGATTAAGATCAACCAATTTGGCCAATGTGATTTTTCACACAACGGAATTTGACCTCCGCATTTAACCCATTTGTGCAGTGAAACACACACACACTAGTGAACACACTAGGCTGTGAGAATTTGTGCCCGAAGCGGTGGGCAGCCCTTATCCACCGGTGCCCGGGGAGCAGTTAGGGGGTTAGGTGCCTTGCTTAAGGGCACTTCAGTCACGACCTGTCTGGGGATTGAACCAGCGACCTTCTGGTCATGACCAGATCCTTACCACTAGGCCATGGCTGCCCCCTAATACCGTCATTCTTTTAATAAACTGAACATCTTTCCTGACAGGCCTGCTACGATGTGAGTAAATTAATGCTTTTGTGCTAGCACTCCAAAGCTTGACTATGTGGCACCACCTGGCAGAACTGTATTCAAGGCTGGTCTGTCCTAGAATATGTGACCCTGGGTCTGGAGATCAGCTCATACTGGCATCCTTTACACTGGAATGTGATGGAAAAATCCAAATGTGTAGTATAAAGTGCTATTTGAGTTGGGCCTGTAATGAAATTTGTAAGTATCAATTATCCAGTTAAATTTGTTTTAAAATACCATTACCTGTATGTACAGTGCATATAACCACTACATGAATGCCACATTCAGTAAGCGGTACAGTTAATCTTGATTGGGCATTACATAAGGTCAATTTCAACAGAACTACTATTACACAAGATCCTCCAGATTCAGACAAATACAGAAATTGATTAGTTCCAGAATTATTACTGTCACTCTTGGGCCTATTTATTCGTTTGAATGTTGATTTGAAGTGTTATAAGTTTTTGACTTGATGAATACAAATGGCTTTTTAAAGTCTAAACTACTCAATTTTTGCTTTTAATTGTTGTACAGTGGAACCTCAGTTTAAATTTGTTCTAAAGTGCCTGATGACAACAGAAATGAATGATAACTGAAGCAATATTTCTCATAAGAAATAATGTAAGTCTAATTAATTCATCCCAGACACTCCAAATACTAACAAAAATACATTTTATATAGAATAACTATAGTTTTACATACAGAACACAATGAGAAATAAATACAAAAGACTAATGAAATGGATAAATAAACATTTATAAATAACTCTTACCGGTTTATGCTCTGTTTTAGAGTGTGCTGGTCTGGTCCAGCCAGCAGCGTTTTTTTTTTTATACATTGGGTTCTCGGCCACTATTTGTTTTTGCACCTGTTTTTTCTGGTGGTAGCGTTGCGTGCCATCACTTTAGTGTGGTGTGAATTAGTTTGTTTTGAGTGTTATCAATGTGAAACAAACCCTGAATGAATGACAAATGTGTGGGTGAGCGAATCACGTGGGCACGTTGACAAAAACCAGACAGATGAACAATAATGTTGAAAAATTTCCCCCCAAAAAGTTGACAATAAACAAACTGTACGATTGCCAGGGCAAACAATAACCGAGGTTCCACTGTACTTGACACCATTGTTGCAGTTTATGGACAATGAAGATTTGTATGAAACACAAATCACTGATAATGTTAGTAATCACTTGAAATGCATAATCTGAAGTGAAACCTGGCCAACTCCAGTAGACCAAAGGAACATTAAAATAATCATGTTTCCTGAACCCCTGTATCATAACTCTGCCAAGGAAACCATGTATATTTATATAGACATCATACAAGCATAAATCCAGCTACATGTACTCAGTAGCAGTAATAATATTTCATGTGGTTTGTGCATGTGACTCCATCCAAATTGGCTTCTAGCAAAACCATTTGAAGCAAAACCAAACAGCTCTTCAGGTGTCTCTTGTAATCAGCCACAGATTGTACTCTTCCCAAGAACATGTCAGAGTGATCTGACCATCTGACTGGCAAAATTCCATCAAAGAGCTGAAGGTCATAAAGAAATGCTGTTTTAACAAGGGCCAGTCTCTTCAGCTGTGATTGTACAGTGGTGCTTGAAAGTTTGTGAACCCTTTAGAAAGTTCTGTATTTCTGCATAAATATGACCTAAAACATCATCAGATTTTCACACAAGTCCTAAAAGTAGAAAGAGAACCAAGTTAAACAAATGAGACATGAATATTGTACTTGCTCATTTATTTATTGAGGAAAATGGTCCAATATGACATATTTGTGAGAGGCAAAAGTATGTGAACCTCTAGGATTAGCAGATAATTTGAAGGTGAAATTAGAGTCCGGTGTTTTCAATCAATGGGATGACAATCAGGTGTGAGTGTTCACTCTGTTTTATATATATATAAAAAAATGGATCTATCAATGTTTGCTCTTCACAACTCACGTTTGTGGAAGCATATCATGGCACAAAGGAGATTTCTGAAGACCTAAGAAAAAGAGTTGTTGATGCTCATCAGGCTGGACCATTGCTACCTTCCCCCAGGAGTGGCCGACCAACAAAGATCACTCTAAGAGTAAGGCGTGTAATAGTCAACGTTGTAAAAAGGACCCCAGGGTAACTTCTATGCAACTGAAGGCCTCTCTCACATTGTCTAATGTTAATGTTCATGAGTCCACCATCAGGAGAACACTGAACAACAATGGTGTACATGGCAGGGTTGCAAGAAGAAAGCAACTACTGTCCAAAAAGAACATTGCTGCTCATCTGCAGTTTGCTAAAGATCACGTGGACAAGCCAGAAGACTACTGGAAGAATGTTTTGTGGATGGATGAGACCAAAATATAACTTTTTGGTTTAAAAGAAAAGTTATGTTTGGAGAAAGGAAAACACTACATTCCAGCATAAGAACCTTATCCCATCTGTGAAACGTGGTGGTAGTACCGTGGTTTGGGCCTGTTTTGCTGCATCTGAGCCAGGATGGCTTGCCATCATTTATGGAACAATGAATCCTGAATTATATCAGAGAATTCTAAAGGAAAATGTCAGGACATCTGTCCATGAACTGAATCTCAAGAGAAGGTGGGTCATGCAACAAGACAACGACTCTAAGCACCAGAGGTGTCAAGTAAGGAAGTACAAATACTTCGTTACTATACTTAAGTAGAAATTTTGGTTATTTATACTTTATTGGAGTAATTATTTTCGAATGACTTTTTACTTCTATTTACTTACATTTTCATGCAATTATCGGTACTTTCTATTCCTTACATTTTAAAAACAGCCTCGTTATTTCTACGTATTTAATTTCGGTTTTCATCATTCAAAAAACATCCTATCCAGATAAACTGCGCCATCCAGAAAGAGTGAATTTAATTGTGGTTGGATGAGATACCCTATTGGTACTTGCACGTCACGTGTCTTGTCACTCTCCAGTAAGCTCAGTACCACAATGCAGCGTTATTAAGGCAGCACTTGAAGTTTCTAACTCATGCCTGTGGATCCAATATCCTCCAAAAGCAACAGAAAGAGACGAAATGTAGTCCTCAAACAAGTTTATTGTCTTGTTTTTCAAACAAGTCCGTTTGTATTGTTTTTACCAGGATAACAAAGGAATAAATAAAAATGTTGCTTAGCATAACAGGCTACAGTAAGAAAACTGTGCTACCTTAAAAATACTACCCAGATCTCCTCAAAAAAAGTAATGGAGTACAGAATAAATTTGCAATCAGGGAAAGCAATCGATTGCCAGAAAAATAAAGGATTTACTCTAAATGCTAATATACTGTTCCTAAATAACCTAGAAGAACATAAAACACAAAATAGCGATATAATTGTTGGTAAATATACATTTAATGCAAAATGTTTTCATTTTTAGGGGGCATATATGCAGCTGAAACAGGTAGCCAGTACATCCAGAAAAAATCAACATTACCATTTTAATATAACATTATAGCTTTTAGAAAAAAAATATTGTGGGGGTGGGGTAGTGCACTGTATGCCCCTGTGGCACAGCCTAAGTGTTGGCATTTGTTTTCCTTACATTACTTTTACTTTTATACTTTAAGTAGTTTTGAAACCAGTACTTTTGTACTTTTACTTGAGTAAAAAGCTTAAGTTGATAGTTCAACTTCTATAAGTCTTTTTTAAACCCTAGTATCTATACTTCTACCTGAGTAATGAATGTCAATACTTTTGACACCTTTGCTAAGCACACAAGTTGTTCTACCAAAGAATGTTTAAAGAACAGTTACCAGAAACATTTAGTTGTAGTTATTGCTGCAAAGGGGGATCACACCAGATACTGAAAGCACGTTCACATACTTTTGCCTCTCACAGATGTCATGCTGGATCATTTTCCTCAATAAATAAATGAGCAAGTATAATATGTTTGTCTCATTTGTTTAACTGGGTTCTCCTTATCTACTTTTAGGACTTGTGTGAATGTTTTAGGTTGTATTTATGCAGACATATAGAAAATTCTAAAGGGTTTACAAATTTTCAAGCAGCACTGTACATGAGCAAATGATTAGTGCTCATAGGTACTACCTCTTATGCTAAAATCATGACCCTAAATAAATCATTGTCTGAGTAAGTCATTTTCAGTAATTAATCATTTCTGCCATTTCTGAAGTCTCCACAGTTAACAGTCTTATTTTGATGTTGAATAGAAAAGCATGCAGCATTTAAATGTCAATGCACAGCTCTTGACATATATGAAACCCAGAGGTTGTTTACTTCTTGTGGTTTAGCTTTGTTCTTTCAGAGTTGGGAAATGTCTCATTTCCCATCATGGGCGCAGATACTCTCTTCCTGCTTGCAGATGCCACCCTCTTGTGCTGATCTAAGACCAGTCTTGTCTTGCTGCATCTGATCCTTAACTTTTGTAAGAGACACCACAAAGCTGCTCTCAGGACAGTAGCAAATGGAATCGTTAGCTGCAACACCACATGTGAAAGGGTTTATACAACATTTAACCAGATTTAGAAATGGGAGTGCCCTAGTAACACGTGTAATACTTTCTCTCACTCACTTGTGTTGTTGAACACTATATTCTCTGAGCATTTGTCATCGATCACAGTGCCTCTAATCAACATGCCTCCATTACTGGTCAGTCACTCCACATGTTCACATTTTCCCTTTGTGTCCTTGGCTGGATTCCTAAATGTGATGGCTGGAGTGTAACACACTGTTCTGCAAAGTTGGATCTGATGCCCTCCAGTACAAATATCACACTTGGCTAAAGGCTATACCAGCACACTGTACATGGGCAACTACTTCAGATGCCAACCTCTTCTGTTCTTTAGAGCACCTTCACCTTTAGATGCCAGCTTTCTTGGCATTTCCTCAGTCAGCTTTATGAGGTAGTCACCTGGAATGGCTTTCAGTTAACAGCTGTGCCTTGCAATGACTTGCATTTATTGTCCTCTTAATGTGTTTGAGACTTCATTTGTGTGTCTACACAACTTCTAAGAATCTAAAATCTTAAACATATTTTGGTTTGTTTAACACTTTTAAGTTTACCACATGATTCCTTATGTGTTCCTTCATAGTCTAGATGACTATGGAGTAGGAGGAAAGGCAACAATAGTTTCATGTTTTTAGCACAGATGGCTACAGATGACAACGTCTGCAGTGATCAGTACTTTCTTCAGGTTTAGAAATTTTAGATCTCACTGTAAACTTTGACCTTTGATTTTAGAAACAGGAGCTTTACAAAAAATATCAAAACTTTCAGCCTGTTTACAGTGAGATTAATTAAGGTTGTCATCATTTGAGCTCTATTGTCTCCTTTTTCTTTCTTATCAGTATTTGAACTCTCTGGCTGGTACCTGTGTTCCAAGTAAGTACCTCCAGTTCAAATGAAAGCCAGGTCATAGTGTGTCATAATAAGGAACACAAACAAGTTCAGACTATGTTATCCCAGCAGTGCTTGAGCTCTGCCACCCCCCACCCACAGTTAGATATTCAGGTTACACGTGCCGCAGTCATTTCCACTCCCTACCATACAACCATCATCAGCCACTCTGTTTGCTGTAAAATGTCAGTTCCTGGAATTCAGGTTTAAAAGGAGAAACAATGATATGGCACGTGCAAGATAACACAGGCCTGACAGCCGTGCTGTACTTCCACCCTTTAAAGAACTCTTATATCATCATGACCTTCTTGGTTAATGATTGAATAACATAGAAGAGGTGAACATGACCACATCTACTGCATTCGTCATAACTCAATGTCTTACGGAGATTAAATCTGATTTAGATAAAAAAAGATTGTAAATATGATTTCAACATACATGCTGTTTGGAGTAATGCTTTTGACCATGGTGCCACAGGGCAATGCTTTGTCTACTTTTTATAATATTGCTGAAAAGAGCAAAATGGAGCAAGTATACTTTTGTGGTTTTTTTTTTTTCTTATCTGTTGGCCTGTGATGAGAGGCTCTATACAGAACATTGATCACTGGGGCTGGTTAGAGTGAGATGTGCCTTGAAGGGCTAAGAGGAACCTCTCTCTTTCTCTTTCTTTCTATCTCCATTGAGCTGCATCATGTCATGTCATGTGACCCCTTAGCCTTTACATTAACGCACCAAGTGCACAGAGAGCATCTTTCCTCTTCTTATTCAAACTACATCACTCCCTAGTCTAGCTTCTGGGCTTAAGGCAGTAAAATATTATAGGCAGGTCTCAAAATCTTTCCCCTTTATCCAGATGTAGCAGTGCAATTTGGCATCCTAATGGGACAGAGTCTGTTTTCACATAACATAAACTTGCTTGTACACCATCTAAACAACAAAGCCCACTTTCTGACGCAAGTTGCCCAGTGGAACTTGACAGTATGTCAATGCATGAGCATGCCTACTTTGCAGTGGATATGGGTCAATAGGAGTTCACATGAAAAGCATGAACATTTGTAAGGTTTTTTTTAACTGCCATGACACAAAGTTCATTAAAGTATAGGACAGTAAGTATTGTTATGATTTGAGCACTCATTAATTATCTTAACCCAGTGATGCTTTGGGGGAAGAAGGACAGATTGCAATAGGTTATGCCTAGAGGCATCTAGAGGGAAAAGTAATACATGACTCTACGAAGAGTAATTACCCGTGGAAGTAAAGGAAACTGCCAAAAAGTTCTATCAGTTGTGTCAGATAATTGTAAACATTTTAAGCAATCTCTTCAGATTGTCAGTGATTTGTGTATTGAAATCTACTTCTAATAATTACTGTTACAAAAAGTAAATGCAGGAATCAATGTAGCCCAAAGATTTCATTTAGTAACAGTACAGTTTTTGGACAGGAAATATCAGTCCACTTGTAATAGCATTTAAAAACATTGTCACTTTTCAAAAAACCTTTTTACAAAATGGCTAAAACATTCTTAATTTCTAATGTAAGTGAATGTATTTATACAGTGAAACCTCAGTTATCATTAGCCCTGGTTATATAATTTGGTTATTGTCTGCTTTTTTGGGGAAGTTTTGTCCCAGTTATTCATCCAGTTCATCCACCCGGTTTTCGTTGGCATACCCACATGACTTGACACTATTTCGGCAAAAACAAAGCATCCACTCACATGTTCTGTCACTCATCCATGTGTTTGTCATCCATTCTGGCATTGTTTCTTGTTGATAATGCTAAAAACAAACTAAAACATTAAACTTAATGGCACGCTACCGCATGAAAATAGGTGCAAAAACAAATAGCGGCAGAGAACCCCGACAACTTGTGTACAAAACAAAAGCAGCTAGCTGGACTACACTGGCATGCTCTAAAACAGAGCGTAAACCCATAAGAGTGATGTTAATTGTTAATTTATCCATTTTATTACTGTTTTGAGTAAAATTTACATGAGTAAAATTGAGTATTACCATTTTTCTTAAAGTTAATATTTTGGAATGTCTGGAATGGATTAATTGGATTTACGTTATTATGGGAAATATTGCTTCAGTTATCATTCATATCTGTTGTCATCAGGCACTTTAAGATGGATTAATAAAGAAAACTGGGGTTCAACTGTAGTACATTAAGTGGATGTGTTGTCACTCTTTGCAGCTCTCAAGTATCATTTACCCTTAAAAATTCTAACAAACCAAGATGAGTATTGCAGCTGGTAAGACATAACATGTGTGAACACTTGTGAATTCATGGCTGTTTTGACCTAAGGGCCAGGCATTCTCCCAGAAGCCATGTCAGCAGAGGTGCTATCAGCTTCTTGGAGGCTAATCAGGATTACGCTTCTATAATTATGTTGTGGACAGAAATTCTATGCGAAGCCAAATTGACAATGTAAGATGATATTTGTATTATTTTATATGGTTTTAGTGTACCATGTATGACTTAAGTTCAATTTGCATGAAGTAAATATCTTTCAAACATATATGAGCTATATTCATATGCAAAACACTATCAGAACTGAACAGGTTAGGTACAGTGGGGTTGAACTCTGCATTTAAACTTGGACTCTGTTTTGTACACAAAGAATAGAGCATAACCACTGAACTACTACAGCCTTTACCTGTGTATAACTGATGTTTACATTTTATAAAAAGTCTAAAAATTTGTGATACAGTCTCATCAGCAACACCACAAATAAATTATAGTCATATCAAAATATAACGACCACCTCAGATCTGAAGTCTGGGACATCACAGATGCCACATGACAGTGGTAGTCATAATATTCTGATATGACCATGTGCATTCCTTTCACTTTGGGGGCATATTCTCTTAGAAACTTCCCCAGCCTAAACAAGCTATTACATTTCCTTGTAGTGCTTGAACAGGTGATTTCCAACATGAAAAGGCATGTAGATCTTTGGTATTTTCATTGACTTGTTGATATGTCACTGTAGCTAAATAATACTGAACCTACCCATACTTTGATAAATGCTAAACTTTATTCCAATAACCAAGAACTAATTTTACTTTTTCAAACAAAAACTGCATTTTCTAAACTTTTGTTTTGTGGGTCAGCAACTGTCCTTGTAACATAATTTTGCTGATATTCTGTCCCCACAATGAACTGAATACAGACCTGGATGCACACACATACATGCCACGTAACAGGGTTTAAATAAGTGAGCACATCAGTCAGTTGTAGCAGAGTGCAAAATTTTGTCATGGGCAAACAATGCTATTTGACTGATGTCCAAAAGGGCATGATAATAAGGTACCAGGTAAAGAGTTTGTGCGATGTTCTATTGTGAAAGTGTACTTAGAATGAACTTCTCGTACATTGAGTGCCTCGAAACAGCATAGCAATGGTGTCTCATGGGTCACCGGTGCCGGCGAGTGGTAGAGTGGGCCAGTTAACCTCTATAATGAACACAAAGTGTCAAGGATCACCATGCCAAGTTCATAACATTTTGATATGACCTTGTACATTCCTTTCACTTTGAGGACATACTCTCCTTGAAAGCCTAAACAATATATTACATTTCATTGTACTTGAGTGCTTGAACAGGTGACCTCCAACATGAATAGGGCCCTGCATTTTTGTGTGGTATTTTCATTACCTGACTGACCTGTGACTCTAGCTAAATAATACTATAAATAGTAGATAAATGCTAAGATGTGGGCCAAAATGTGCATTTACTAAAATAATCTTGTGGGTTGTCCCCACAAAGCAACTGTCCCTGATGTTCTGTGGTTTTGCTGATATTCGGTCCCCGTAACGACTGGTATACAAACCCGGATACACACTCAGACACGCATACACATTCTTTGGGGGTTGTTTTGATCCGAGTGCGGAGAGTCATCGGGTTCATGGGTGGGCGAGGCTCGCGAGACTGCGCAGCTCCCAACGCCGGACTGCGCGCGCTGGCTGCAAACACTGACCGTGTGCACGCGACAAGTGAGCGAAGCTCGCGAGCGCGGCGTCTAACAAACGCGCGGAGTCTTCCCGCCGGCTTCAAAACCGCAGCGCAACAGCGTGCGCTCGTGTTGTTCATCGCTCGTCCTCGAGTGAACTCTTGTGCAGAATTGAGTACATCCCGTTCCTGAGATATTAATAGCTCCCCTTGCGTCACCAAACTGTGCTAGACCGCTGCGCTAGACACGCGATGGTGCTCAGCATACGGAGCCAGCAACACATTCTCACTCCGAGTAATCATGGGTTATAAAACAAGATAGTCATCAGGGCAGCAGTTGGGCTGTCTATGACCGCCTGTTCAAAAAAAAAACTGTCGTTGTACTGGAGATTAGCAGCCAAAGGACTATCAGCGTTTCAGCAGCAGTATTATTTTACAACCATCTCATATCACGCTCTCACACCAAGACCTGCACCAGTCTCTATGCACCATGAGTTGTCTGGGCATGCATGTGACCTTCTGGAAATGAGGGCTTGAATATCTCCTTATATGGGTTATGTACCCCTTTTTCCTTTTTCATCTGAGACTCATAATCTTATGTTGCTGAATGCATAATGTCATGCAAGGTAAAACAGTTGTAGTTGAAACTGTAGCATCATCACCTCACCCACACCCTCCATTTCACAATTAGTACATGAGAGATGGTGCCCTGAGGATGTTGCACAAGTTCTTACTGCTAACATCGTCCAACTGTTTCATTTAACCTTAATATTAACATTGCACGTTGATGTAGTAATTATTTGGACAGTATTGTCTTATGTTGGCTAGTAGTCAAGCATAACTTCATCCCTTCCCCCCATTCACAAAGCTTAAAGCTGGGTTGCATTGGGAGTTTGCCTCAGCCCTAGGGAAAAAGCAGGAGGATATTGGAAAGGGAGGGAAATGTTCAGTTGCTGGGTTCAGGATTCTGCAAGGTGGAAGTTTTGATGCATAGACACAAACCTGGCTGAGCTAACTGTGTATATTAAGCTTTTTCCAAACTCATTGCGGATTCTTTTATTGCATGTTCATTTCACAACCAATCTTATGGCAGCCTTGGCCTGGTGTTTAGGAATCTAGTTTGATCCCCAGGCAGGTCATGACTGAAGCAAGGCACCTAACTCCCAACTGCTTCCCGAGTGCCATGGATAGAGCTGCACACCAATTTGGGCACATGTTCTCACAGCCTAGTGTGTGCATTTCACTGCGCAGATGAACTAAATGCGGAGTTAAAATTCCATTATGTGCAATCACATTGGCAAAAAGTTGAATCTAAATCTTATGGAACTGCTTTGCTCCCACATAAATACATCTGTACACCAGTTGATTTTCAGTAAGAAGGAACAAGGAGTAGGTGTTGATGCATCCCTGACCACTTCCTCTTAATGTTCAATGTCATACAATGACAACCTTATGTAATCCCTTGATCATCATTACAAAACATCAAGAGAGGTTTATCAGGTTCAACATCATTTACTAGTTAAAGTTGAACTGCTGTTCAGTCTTTTCAGTGCCGTATAAGATCTCCTACTTTATATCTGACAGGACATCTCTTCTCAGTTCTCCATAGTTTATTAAACCAGCAATTACAGGCTGAAGTGACCCACATCACTGCTCCTCTCGCTCAGGCAGAGCCTCACCCAGACGATAGGCACCATGCAAATTACAGTGCAACCCCAAACACACCCACCGACAATTATGAGTGAGACATCAACCCCTATGGAAGACGTTTGTTCTGTCTTTGAACCAGAGACGTGCAGCAGAACTGGAAGGACAACTGTGTGTGTGAGACACACTTTTGAGTCATGATGTGGAGAACATCTCTCCTTTTTTATTATCTCTTCATGGGTGCATGCTATACCATCAACAGATACAAAATGCTGATATGTGTTTTTTTATTTTACCTTCAGTCCCACATTCTCAAACTGATGATCCCACATCATCAACTAGGGCAAGCTCTTCTCAAGGTTAAAATGCCTGCAAGTAAATCAATAAATACCATACTTGCTGAAAACAGCAAGCGCTGTAGTTTCAACCTAAGAGTCATAGCATTTATCACAGTTGTAAAAGGTAAACATTACGCTCCTCGTTTTATAGCTCTTCATTAGTCACAGAAATAGTCTCTTCCAAAATGAGAACATAATTACAAAGACACTCAACCTTATTTGACCTTAATGCCAAATAGATGATCAGATTAGATGGAAGTTTTAAGTCATTGACTTAAAGCTAACATTAAATGCCTGGAATGGGACTTTTCAGTACATGTAAACCCAGAAAGCATATGGATGTGGGCCACTTCTGGCTGAGAAATGGCAGTGCTGGCCCACTGTCAGCACTGGCAAACTGCATGTGAGCCAAATGTGGCCCTTATATTGAAAATACACATTTTGCCCACATGTACCTTAAGAGATGTAGTCCACTTCTGGCAGAGATATGGCAGTGCTACCTACATTTGGCTGATATGTGGCCCTAATCTGGCATATATGTGGCTCACATCTGCCATCAATCCATGCAGAAAGTGGGCCAAATGAAATGGGGGATGAGGGCCAGATGTGGGCCAGAATAATTTTGTTATCTGGTAATTCATTGTTGACTTAATATATAATGTGTGTATAACACTTTTTGTCTCATTCACAGCCACAATATTTCATGTTTTTGTCAATAAAGCCTTGTTTTTGGAAACCCACACTGCATCCCTCTCCTGGCCACATTCCACTGACTGTATAGATAGCATATGTACAGCTCAACAACCTAATATGATATTGAACCCTTATAATAATAAATATAATATAGTGTTTACTATAATATTGTAACCTGTTGTTGCAGTTGTACAAAAATATGCACTGTACAAAATTTTAAGAGCTTTACAATTTACTCCAGAAATAGGATTCAACAGCAGCTCCACAATGTGTTGTTCTTATATTCTTTGTTCCTGTGTGTGTTTGTGTTTGTCTCTCAGTGACAGTCTAAACAGCACAGAAGCTCTTAGCCTCTGGATAAACTGTGCCTTTGGGAGTTCCTCTGTCTGAAATATGCTGTGCTACTAGATTTCTGCTCAGTTCTCATAAAAAAACAACCCTGCCAGAGAAATGTACCATTTGAGGAATATGAATGTCTGAAATGTTTGGAAAGGGTGTATATTTTGGGGAATGCAAGCTTTAAAAACGATTGAAATGGCAAATTGAGTTCATAGTGTTTTATAAGGAAGACAAGATTGTTTGTAGAGTAATGAATTTTGACAACTAGACTGAAAGTGTGTCTTTTTTAGTAATTTGTGGTCTTACACACTTTCCACAGCTTCCACTGCCAAGAATGCTCCCTTTAATGGGGTGACCGAGCAGTTTTCAGAGCTACAGGTGTCTTTTCCATTATATTCCTGAACTGAACAGACTGGGCAAAATTAACACTTTGCTAATGACATCTGTGTGCAAAGTGGCATGCAGTAATCTGCTTTCGCCTGTGATCCTAAACCCGCTTGAGCAGGTAGGCCTATAGATTGTCCACTCCTTTGGTGCATAGCCAATTATCTCACCTCCTCCTCCTCATTTGCTGGGGGTCGGCACCATCTGTGCCTCAAATTACCCACCTCACTTCCAATTAATACGACCACAGATAAGACCCATAAATACAGTACAAGACAGCTATCATCAGCAAGATTACACAGATGCTAATTGTCTGTCTCTGACCGAGGCCTACTCAGAACTTGAGACATCTTGACTAAATCAATGCACTCAACAACAAAACAAACCTTGTTTATTCTGGCAAAAATACTGACTTCAAATATAGTGGAGTATTCTTGAGTGCCACTTCAGATTTACACATAGTAAATGAAAAATTTGCTCGTAAATTTTTTTTTCAAAAACATGCATCATTCTGCTTTTTTTCTGATGTTGTTTTGGTTCTCCTTGTGTCTTATCCATGCATCTTAAATGTGGCCTGTAACCAAATGAGTCAGGAGTGCTTGCTCCTCTGATAAACAGCAATTGTCCTCGGCTCTATCTCCACCCAAACGTTCCCGCACTGTTCTTCTGTGAGCTAGATAATAACCCTCCTGCATGATCACAGACATATTGGTCCTTGTTTTAAGCTCCACACTGTGCCCACAATTACATGCTTCACATTTAAAGTGTATTCATGTTGAGCTTTAAAGTGGAAGGGAAGGTCACATCCATGGTAGAGCAAAACTAGTTTCAGTCAAGCAAATGTAGCATACAGTAGAGAGTGGATGGACTGTGCATTGTTGTGTTGCTGACCTGTTCAATTACTTTATGTCCTAATCTGATTTAGATCACTAACCCTTGTTTCAATCTTCCTCAAGCTCAACAGAGCTTTTCCAGGCACAGCACTCTTCATTTAGCCAAATCAAGGCTGAATCGCATTTGTTTTATAGTAACTTTGTGGGTTACACTGATTATACTTTGAACTTTATACTGTTTTGTTAAGTTTTTTTCCATCATTTGTAATATATCAGTAAAATAACAAAATATGGTAATAATGTTGAGTTATTAAGGATCTGTCTGATGGACCGATCAAACTGCCAAAAGATCAATACTTTTTGTATGTACTGCTTCAGTGAGTCCTGAGTAGCTATAATGCTAGTGTCCATTTAATTTTAAAAAGTTATATTTCCAGTTGGGAATCCAAGACTGCATCTGTGATCTTACTAGATAGGAGTGTTAGCCTAGTTTCTCTTTTTGTGTCAATCACTGTGAAATGAGCCAAGCATGGATGTGTTAGCTCATGCCATGTTTACAGAAGGTTTACGCTCTTTTTAGAGAGTGCCTGCGTGGTCCAGCCACAGCCTTTGTTTTGTATACCAGTTCTCAGGGTACTCAGCTGCCTGCTATTTGTTTTTGCACCCATTTTCAGGAAGTAATGTTGCACGTCATCCCTTTAGTGTGATGTGTTTTAGTTTGTTTTGAGGATTATCAACAAGAAACAACAAGAAACAAAATCAGAATGAACGACGAGCATGTGGGTGAATACTTTGTTTTTGCAAAATTAGTGGTGAGTCACGTGGGCACACTGATGAAAACTGGGCACATGAACAATAACTGGGGCAAAATTTTCTCAGAAAAATTGACAATAACCGAATTGTATGATAACCATGGCAAATGATAACTGAGATTCCACTGTAAATAATAAAGGAGAACAAATTTTGTTACATTTTGAAATTAGTACGTTGGTAGTATGCACAGCACACTGATACACAAGTTGCTTCAGAGGAACAAACAGCCGACTGCAAGCTCAGTGTCTATTTTAGTTTCTGCTGTCTTGCTGTCTTGCTGATTTGGAAATGACTAAGATGACGGTGCCATTGTTCCTCTCAGCAGTGCACTGGTCACACAAACACCCAGCCAGTACATCGAAACTTGTGGCGTCTACAGCAAAAGATAACTGAGCCATGTTTGCGAAAGTTTCAATGGCTGTTTCCACTGGCGCCCTTTCAGGAGGGCCTCTGGAGGAACAACACAATGAGGGAAAAGAACGTGAAAATAAAGCGCTTAATCCAGGCCTCTCAGGTCCACCATCTGGCTCTGGGGACTGTGGATTGCGGTTTGATACTGGAAGTTTACACAGCTGACATGTGAACTAAAAGGCCTTGAAGTTCTCTCTCTCGCCCTATCAGTGAGTCAAATCTTCCCCAACTGTACCTTGGGAGTCGCATTAGTTAGCATAAAAGGACACCAAAGAGGATTTCCCTGAAAAAAGTAAAGAAGGTTTACAGAACCCTTCACACCAAAGAGAGAAGTTCCTTCTTCTTTTTCTGGATAAATTGTGAAGCTACATTGAAGAGGTTGAAGGCAGGTGAAAGGTCATGTTAAGCTTCAGGGGGGTTGTTTCTTGAGAATGTTTAAACCACATGCCCTGAATTTTTCTGTTTTTTAAAAGGAAGGTTGCTAAGTGAGGTGTGTAACCTTTTGTTCATCTTTGTCCGCTGAGGAGAAAGGGAATAAATACAATTATACAACTCAGCAAGGCATTCTTTGGTCCCCTCCTCCTTGCAAAGTAGATTCATGCAGTGGTTTTGCACCCTGGAGTAAGCTTCCAAGAATTGTTTACTCTGGTTCAACTGGGCAATTCCCAGGATAGAGGAAGAGAGCGAATGGGCAAGAGAGATATCAGGGAAGAAAAAAGGGTGGATTCTGCAGTGTCCAGCCAGAAATGTAGGTTGAGCCTTCATTCAGCCACAGGTGGCGCATTTCATTGCGTAGAGCAGGAGGGTCACTCCCCCTTTTGTTCACCCCAAAGAGGAACTGTGTGCAAGCCTGCTCCTCCTCCACTTCTCCCTGCTGATCACACAGTGTTCCCAAACCACCCCCGCCCCCACCCCCTGTCTGGAACATGCAACAGGGGGCCAAGCTCGACACCTATGAAGCTATAAAGAATCAGACACCACTGCAAAATGAGTTTCACTTCATGTTGAACACCTGCTTGGCTCAAACCCTTTCAGCAAGAAGCTGATAATTACTGAGGGTCTTTTTTGTCTCTACATAGAGGGGTTGATATAACACCTCTCTCCCTTTCTTTCCCTCTCCCTCTCTGTCTCTCTCTCTCTCCAGATCAATCCTCACAGGAAACAGTCAGTCATCCTCATCATTGTTGATTTTTACTGCTTTGTTAGGGCTTGCTGAGCTGCAGCGACTCGACAAAACCAGCTGTTGAAGAGCTTCATCCTGAAAACATGGGGTCCTCCCTCTTCATTATCACATCTGCAAAAACAATGACCAGAGTCCAAATAATAGTGATTTAATGTCATTGTCAATTTTTTTATAAAGCACATTTAAACACAACAACCACTGACCAAAGTGCTATACAAAGGGCTGTACAACTTAATAAATATTATAAAATGTAATATAAACAACAGTTACCTAAAAGCAGAGGAAAATAAATACAGTGGAACCTCAGTTATTGTTTGCCCTGGTTATCATAAAATTTGGTTATCTTCCTTTTTTGGGAAAGTTTTGTCCCAGTCATCGTTCATCCACCCTGTTTTTGTCAGTGTGCCCTCGTGACTTGCTGCTATTTTCACAAAAACAAAGCATCCACCCACACATTCATCACTCAAACATTCATTGTTCATTGGTCATTCATTCTGCTTTATTTCTCTTTGTTTCTCCTTGATAACGCTCAAAACAAACTAAAACACTAAAGCGATGGCATGCAACACTACCGCCTGAAAACAGGTACGAGAACAAATAGTGGCCGAGAATCCCGACAATGGGTGTAGAAAACAAAGGCTATGTCTGGACCACACCAGCACACTCTAAAACAGAGTGTAAACCTGTAAGAGTGATGTTAAATGTTCATTTATCCATTTCATTAGTTTTTTTTATTTATTTCTCATTGTTTTCTGTATTTAAACTATAGTTACTCTACATAAAATATGTTTGTTAACAATTATTTTGGAACAGATTCATTGGATTTACTGTACATGTTGTCTTATGGAAAATATTGCTTCTCTTATTGTTTGTTAATATCAGACATTTTAGAACAGATTAATGACTAAAACTGATGGTCCACTGTAAGTCTTAGTTGTTAAAAACTGACAAAGTGGGTGACAAACAATTGATCATGACTTTTGACAAGCAAGTGGTCTAACACATGACATCACTTTGGATAAATTGTGGTTATGTTTCTCACAGCTTTTTACATCAGCATTTCAATCAGTGGTGATAAGCTAACAATAAGCTCTAATATGCTACAGCTTCTTCACTTGTTCTGTGAGACAACTTCTGTAACTTTAACATTCTGCTCAACCATTTGGTAGAGCACATTTGAGTCATTATATCTTCTTGAAGACGGTTTTGAACTTAATACAATGTGATTGTGCCATCTCTACCAATCGGTAGAGGTATGTTAGGCTATAAAACATCCACTAGATGTCAGGAATGCAACATTTTCTTGTCTGAATGCAAACCAGTAGCTTTATAGCCAAATGACAAGGAATAAACTGGATCAGATACTAAAAAACCATTAGTGGTGCCACACAGATGAGTTTTAAAAACTGAAAAAGCATTAGCATTAGCATTAGCATATTAGCAAAAAATTAGCATTTTATTGTACAGTTTTGTATTAGTAGTTTATGTTCTGATTTGACCATAAAGTGTCAACTCAGTATATGTTTAATGTGTCTATTTACAAAAAACTGTGGACTCTTTCAAGAAAAACATTGGCTGTTTTTATTATTATTAATCAGGTTCTTCTTTCTTGGTGAGGATGTTAAAGGGGTAAGGTTGCCCAAGCCTATGTCTGAGAATTCCAAGGCACTTCCAAAGACCACCACACTTTACTGATTGACTACATAGATTTGCTGAAGTAGCACTTCTTGGTGTTTTTCTTCTCTTGACTTGCCTCAGTTACATTCTGATTTTGGTCAGTTCCTTGACAACAGAAAAACACTACCAAATGTTGATGTCTCACTGTTGCCAAGAATGCAAGAGGAAATGTTAGCAGACGTAAACAGGGACACCAGTAATGACCATATTCACATGATAATGCTTTTCTTTGTGTTGTCAGTAGTCGACAATATAGTTTTTTTAAAAGAATAAAACTCTAAATGATGGTGAGGAGAGAGTGTAAGCTGGGTGTGAACTAAGAAAAACACGTCTGATGGCCTCACTGTGAAAGTATGCATAGTGTCACCAAAGGGAGTGCCTGCCTGCCAGTGGCATGGACACCTTAATAGTGATATAGAGTGTACAGCACCTTTCTCCTTTACTAGACACATGCATACTGTGATAAGTGACAACTGTGCAAACAGGTCTATAATAAAATACAAATCTCTTGATGATTGCACTACCCAACACTGAATGCCTCTGAAATACACTTTACAACAATAGTGTCTGATTGTTTGAGATGGTACGTGACATTGCAGCCAAAACCAGACCACCATATATCTAGAGTGGGACCTCAGTTATCGGACAATTCGGTTATGGTCAACTTTTTTTCTGGGGAATTTTGTTCCCATTATTGTTCATGTGCCCAGTTTTCGTTGGAGTGCCCATCTGACTCGCCGCTAATTTCGCAAAAACAAAGCATTCACCCATGCATTCGTATCTCACTCATGCGTTTGTTGTTCATTTTTGATTTGTTTCTTGTTGTTTCTCATTAATAATGCTCGAAACAAACTGAAACACATCACACTAAAGTGACGCTGTGCAGCACTGCCGTCTGAAAGCAGGTGCAAAAACAAACAGTGGCCGAGTACCCCTACGGGTGTACCACACCGACACACTCTAAAACAGAGCGTAAACCAGTAATAGTGATGTTAGATATTAATTTATCTTTTTGTATTTATTTCTCATTGTGTTCTGTATGTAAAACTATAGTTATTCAATATAAAATTGATTTTTGTTAATATTTTGGAGTGTCTGAAACAGGTTCATTGGATTGCATTATTTCTTATGGGAAATATTGCTTCAGCACTTAATGACAAAAATTGAGGTTCTACTGTAATTGTATTTATTTTTTGTCTATGCAGGGATACATGGACACTTTCTAGACTAAATCAGAATATGAAAGTGAAAATGGCATGCTCCCAACAACAAGTTGACGTGCTGGAACTCTAAAAAACCAGTCTAATCAGAAATATCCTTTACACCAGACAGAACCTCATAATTCTATAGCCACATTGCTCTCACTGTAAACACAAGGCTGACTTGCTGAACTAGAGGCACAGGTTCACTGGCAGCACTTTGCTTTCTAGACAGGCTGAACAGAGAGTCTCTTGAAAACACTGTGTATGTGACGTGTCTGGACATGCCCAACTATCAGCACCATTCAGCACCATTCTTCACCCCCTTTTGGAGGCTCTCCAGGCTAGATTCATTGCGTGCTGCTTGACATACATCCTGAATGACCCCACTGTGAAACCCTAACAGACTCAAACTTGATTCTTACCACGTGCCCATGTCTCTTACTGTGACATTAGTGAAACAAAAGCCATATTTTGTTATGCTGTCAAGTATACTACAGTCTCCAGCATGAAGCCCAAGGTTAATGCTCATTACAGTCTCACACAGATGCACAATTATAGTCAGTAGACAGAATTTTCAGCACTGAACTCACTATGCACTCATTGTCCCTGCAGGGGCTGTAGTCTGTCTCCATAGCAACCAGGTGGAGCTCTCGGCTCTCCCAGGTAAGACAGACACCTGCTGCATTATTGATTAGTTATGCAGGCCTACAGCTGAGTGTAGTCTAAATAACAGCAGTGAACCCTCTCCACTTTGCTGCTATTCTACTGTATTCTACCATATTTCTCCCTGATTTCACTGCCTGTTTCATCCGAGGAAATCAGCCTGTTGAAATAGCCCAAATTAGGCCCCATTTATGTGCTGTTTTCCATAGTTTATTGCATATGGAGCCAATTTTGGTTTTCAACCTGCCTAACAGCTGTTCCTTATTTTCTCCCCAGGCTTCAACAATGAGACATGTTGGGGAAAAAACATTTGCAAATTAACAAGTAGAAACAACAACAAAACAAAGCACATGAACTGCAGAATGGGCTACAAAGAAAACAACAAAAGCTTTTAATATATGCTTGTGCTTGTTGGGACAATGTGACAACACATTCTCATTTCTCTTAAAAACAAATAACATGTAAACACACCACTTATAAAGCAGTTCAGTCAACTCTGAAGTCAGGAAATTCGTCTGAGAATCTGAGAGAAGACTTGTTGACACTTTGACCAATTCAGCAGTCTGAAAATATGAAGAATTTTCATATTTTGCTGGAAGTTGGTAATAAAAGTATATAAATATCCGAGAGAAACTTTCATTTGGTGTTAAGAAATGAATGTAACAAACAATGGTGTTGGTTGCTTTCAAACAAAGGAGAGAAAGAGTCAGGAGCTCATGCCAGCTTCTCTGGAGGACTGATGTAATTATGAGAGAAGGATGCCTTCTCTGCACCCTCTTGTGGTTCATGTTAATACTACATGATCATGACAAGTTGGAGAAAATCTCAAAATGTACTCAACAGTGCTATGTATGACCACTAGCTTTTTTAAGAATGAAAAAAATGAAGAAATAAGTTTAAGCAGAGCAATTATTTCTTCATTTTATTAGGAATAGATAGATAGATAGATAGATAGATAGATAGATAGATAGATAGATAGATGGATGGATGGATGGATGGATGAGTCACAGTTCATGTTCTTTTGCGGAGTCCACCTGTTTGTTTATTGTCTAGTCTCCGCCCCTATCCTGTACTCACCATTCTGCTGTACCACCCATCTCATTTGTTTGCAGCTGTCTTCAGCCCTTGTGTGTCATTATCTGTTTAATTATGTATCTCTATACTATACACACCCTCTTGTTTCTCAGTCTTGTTTGAGTCATTTTTCCTTGTAGATGTTTTGTGTGGTTTGTTATGCTTTGTGCTTCTGTTTTTGTTGTGTTTTCACTTTATTAAATAGATTTACTAGAAAAACTATAAATTATTTAAAACTAAAGTTGTATTGAAAAAAACAATAGACTTAAGTAAAAAACTACACAACATATAAAAAATGAAACCTTTCCATAATTTAAACACTTAGAAGCAAGTAATGTACACACTGTGCTTCAGATGAGCTGAGTGGGATGGACGTCCTCGGGGTGTCCACATGCAGAGCTCTGCTGACCATGACACCCATCAGGTGGGGCATTAGAGTTACTGACAATGGACGAGCCATCTGCAGCCCATAAAGCTCATTTGTGTCTGCTTACAGGGAGAAATTACGTATTATCTGTTCTTAATACAATGGAAACATGCAATTATGACCACAGAGCGGATCTTTACTCCTTGTTCTGTGTTAGAAACACTTTAGAAGAAGAGCATAACCTCAGTCTTCCAGAAGGTTTTGTTACCTGTATCACAGGTAAGTGTTGGATATTTGCATGTTTTCTGTTTTGTTCTAATCTCACTGTCAGTATATGAGTGATATAAGAATTGAACGACTGAAATACCGTGTAACTGAAGACTGTGGTGTACATATAAGATATGTTAAGGCTTTCCAGGACTTTTCAGGACTTGTATATATATATATATATATATATATATATATATATATATATATTAGTCCCATAGACATATTATTATTACTGTTTGCATTGATATTACCTGTACTCCTCATATGACATCTGACATCAAAGTTTTGCCTGATACTCTTACATACACAAGTCTTAATCAGAGTAAAATCCACACTTTGCACGTGTACATGTGTAAAATAAACTACGTTACTACAAGAACACTACTGAGGATTATCTTAGGATTGATCCTCTTACAGTGAGATGAGAAGATATGTATGAGCTCAGTTTCAGTCGTCCTTGTCTGTCTAAGAAACTGTGTTTACACAGGTAATTGAGTTTCCCAGGGATCCCCAGAGCATCTCTTTTATCTTTAAAGCTCATTTTGCAAAGTAACAGGTCATCACAAAGTATCCACAAAGGCCTGGCATACTGATTTCAGATGGATGTTGTAATTGCAGTTAACA
>BRDA01001797.1:53333-65321 GCA_036984385.1 Crenuchus spilurus
ATATATATATATATATATATATATATATATATGTTCAGGACTTTTCAGGACCTTTCGGAATTGTATAGAATATACATGTGGTGTCAGAAGTCAATGTGCCATAAAGTCAGCAAGTTAAGAATATAGTGAGTATATGACTGTCACTCTAATCTTGTTTTGTCTTTTGTACGTTTATAGGTTGTGAATGGACACTATGTCCATTGTTTTGGAAGACCTTCTGACTCCAATACGAGAAGAAGATTTCACAAAGATTGTGTCTTGTTCCTCATTTCTAGGCGAGACACCAGTATTAACGTACAAAGGTAACATAATTCTTGTCTATTATGCATTAAAGAGGGACATTCGTCTGTGTTTACTCGAAATACCCGACGTCTACCGAGCAGGTAACAGTCATTGAGATTACGGGGTGGACTACCCACAGTACCAATATATATATATATATATATATATATATATATATATATATATATATATATATATATATATATATATATTAGTCCCATAGACATATTATTATTACTGTTTGCATTGATATTACCTGTACTCCTCATATGACATCTGACATCAAAGTTTTGCCTGATACTCTTACATACACAAGTCTTAATCAGAGTAAAATCCACACTTTGCACGTGTACATGTGTAAAATAAACTACGTTACTACAAGAACACTACTGAGGATTATCTTAGGATTGATCCTCTTACAGTGAGATGAGAAGATATGTATGAGCTCAGTTTCAGTCGTCCTTGTCTGTCTAAGAAACTGTGTTTACACAGGTAATTGAGTTTCCCAGGGATCCCCAGAGCATCTCTTTTATCTTTAAAGCTCATTTTGCAAAGTAACAGGTCATCACAAAGTATCCACAAAGGCCTGGCATACTGATTTCAGATGGATGTTGTAATTGCAGTTAACATAACGGCCATAAGAGGGTGCAACTATGCCTTCAAATGTTCCTCTGTGAGGATTTTGTAAGAGTTTGAAGATGTTTTCCTACTGAAACTTAAAATGGGTTTTAAGACATTAACTGTGTTTGAGATATTTCTGTGTGTTTAAATTGTGACTGTGCATAAAATGGAGATGGAGGTCAAATTTTATCAACATCATCAAGTCCCTAAAGACCAACAATATGACATGGTGGATTTAAGAGTAGGCTATATTGACTGTGTAAAGAAGAAAAGGACAAATTAGCTTGAGTCTCTTCTTTTACACTGAAGTACAGTACCAGTCAAACATCTGGACATTCAATTATTTTATTTTTCCTTCTCATTCAATGTTTTTCTTTTATTTCCTACATTGTAAATTAACACTGAAGTCCTCCAGACTATGAAGGAACACATAAGGAATCATGTAGTAAACTTAAAAGTGTTAAACAAATCAAAATATGTTTTACATTTTAGATTCTTCAAAGTAGACACACAACCGATGTCTCAAATACATTAAGAGGCAAGAAATGCAAGTCATGAACTCTTGACAACACACAGCTGTTAACTGAAAGCCATTCCAGATCACTACCTCATAAATGCCAAGAAAGCTGGCATCTAAGCAGTGGAGAACTCAAGATGTTTGAAGGCAGGGGTTAAAATAGGGCACATTTTTTATTTCTCAATTAGAGGGGCACCTACCCGGGCACTTCCTCACGTACAACTGTAGGAGAACCCTATACAGCACTGCATCAATACTAAAAAGGGCTCACTCAAAGGAGCCACTCAATAATTATTTCCATGTGAAGGGCATCTAACAGGGTACTTTTTTGGCATTCTAGAGGTAGGTGTGGGCACCTACCCGGGCACTTCCTCACGTACAACTGTAGGAGAACCCTATACAGCACTGCATCAATACTAAAAAGGGCTCACTCAAAGGAGCCACTCAATAATTATTTCCATGTGAAGGGCATCTAACAGGGTACTTTTTTGGCATTCTAGAGGTAGGTGTTTTAACTTCTCCTAAAAACAAGTCAAAAAGCTGCTATTTTCAGTAGTCAGATGTCAGCTTGTGACTACAGACCAGTTTGTGATCAGATTTTTTGTTTTTCTGCATTATTTGAACAGCTGACATTCACATTTTCTGATGAATGGACTAAATAGAAGTGTTCCACAAAAATATGTCCCACATAAAATCATCACATTTGCTTTTATTACAAGGTAAGAAAGGTTACTCATTCTCTTGCCAAGTTAACATTTTGCAGATGTTTTTTTGACCACTCATATTCCCAGCTAATATTTTTTGGCTGGCAGATTTTTTTCTGAATGTTACAAATGTTACTAATTTGGTTCTTAGAATGTATAAACTGTCAGAGTGTTTAGATGTTTCCAGAACGTTTTTATGTAACGGTTTTTAATGTTCCAGTAAAGTTGCTGCAATGTTACGAGGATATCATAGTCTGGCCACACCTACAGAGAAAAACTGCTTTCAAAAATGCAGTTTTGAAGCATAAAGAATAAATAAATAAACAGCTTATTTATTCGAGATCAGTTACGTAAAGTAAACATGACCTGACTTAGCTTTACACTGTCTGTACTGAACGTTCTTCCATTCTAATGAGCTGAAATAATATTCAGAACCAATAAAGCCAACTCGCTGATGTTACATCAAATGTTTCCATAACATTAGTGTTTGTCTAACAGTGAAAGTTTTGTGAGAAATGTTCCAAAGACATTGAAATGCTAACCAGTACTACGTCACACGTTTTCAGCCGTAGCAACCGTGGTCTGGCAGTTTGGGATCTGGTCTTGTGTCGTCGGTTCAATCCTTGGGTAGGTCATGACTGAAGTGCCTTCAAGCAAGGCACTTATCCTCCAAATGCTCCCTGGGCGCTGTAGATAGGGCTGCCCACTTCTTCAGCCACGTTTTCACAGTCTAGTGTGTGTTTTAGCACAGATGGGTAAAATGCAGAGGTTCCAATGTGTGCAATCACACTGGCAAAAGTCCAATCTAATCTAAAAACACCTCCTGTCCCTGTTTTAAAAACATCCTTAAAACGTCCCCTGTTGATGTCTAATCATTCTTAATCATTTTGACATATGAAACATAAGACACATTTTCAGGATACACAATCACATTAAAAATTGACCATTTGGGTGATTAGAACATCAGGGTATATCTCTACCTTTCTATAACCCCTCTGTCTATCCTTCTCCATAGTCTATAAACATGCTCAGCCTAATAGATCATCAGTCTGAGTTTACATGCTTTCATTCTCATTGTTGTGGTCATGGTGTCCTAAAGTAGATTTCCCTTCAATAACCATTTATTAAATCTCGCCATTAAAGTTGGAGCCATTAATCCTGATTATAATGTGCCAGTCAGAGGAAACGGGGTCTATGTGTCAAGCTTGTCGTCAAATGACTTTTATCCATCACCCACGTCTATCTTCAGTTGAGACAGTGAGCTTAGAGAGAGAGAGAGAGCAAAGAGATGATCCAGTGACTGCTGTAGATTCTCTAACTGTGATAGTGGTAGATTGAGGCTGTGAAAGCACAGCTATAAGTGTATGAAGAACCAGCTGCAATTCAATAAATGGAGAAGGGAGCAAGGAAAACAGGAGGTTCATTCAAACAGACCTCCATCAATCGCACCACTTCTGGTTCTCAAAAGGTAAGAACTTCCTGCTGTGCTTCTATGTTTAGTTGCCAAAACTATTATTCCACTCTTTTGACCTGGAAATGTTTTAATATCTGGTCAATATACAGTGCCAGTCAAAAGTTTGGACACACCTTCTCTACATTGCATTGTTTTTCATGATTTAATACTGTTCTGCATTGCAGATTAATACTAAAGCCTAAACTATGAAGAAATACATATGTAATTATTTAGTAAACAAGTGTTAAACAAACCAGAATATGTTTTATAGTTTACATTCTTCAAAGTAAGCACCTCTTGCTTAGATGCAGCTTTCTTGGCATTTTCTCAGTCAGCTTTATGAGGTAGTCACCTGGAACGGCTTCCAGTTAACAGCTGTGTCTTGTCAAGAGTTCATGACTTGCATTTCTTGCTCTCTTAATGTGTTTGTGACATCAGTTGTGTGTCTACTTTGAAGAATCTAAAATCTAAAACATATTTTGGTTTGTGTAACACTTTTAAATTTATTACATGATTCCTTATGTGTCCAAACTTTTGACTGGCACTGCATCTAATATCTCTCATTACGACAATGTTGTACATGTATTATTTTAAGTTATCATTTGGTCTTTCTAGTATTATTTCATGAAACAAGCTGATTTATAGAAGAATAGAATTTAAGTAATTTCATTGTAGTAAGACTGTAAGAGAGTCTGACTGAAACGAGGTGAAATTTAAGGGTTTGATTTGGCAAAGAGCTCATTATAGATTCTATGGACTCTGTTAAGTGGGTAAAACTGGACTTCATCGTGGAAACAAGTTTAGCTCGGGCTTTTAAATAGCTTTAATTTGATTGCTGCATGTTCCACAAATAAGAATGCAACTCACATGACTGTGAATGTTCAGTGCGACCAAAACATTCAAGTGAACTCAACAGTGTGCCTCCAGGGTGAAAACTGTAGCTGCAAAAAATTCCCACCTCTGACCAATCCTCAGTTAAATGTTCCTCAGACAGAGATTATTTTAATATTTGACTTGTGTCTTAAATGATCAGATTTAAAGATCTGAAATACAGTACTAATAACAACAACAACAACAATAACAACAACATATTATACGTCTGAATTTAAATACATCTACTTATACTGTCTGTTTAGGAGAACTGTCTACTATTTTCACACTTTTATTATTTATTTAATAGTATTACTAATAAATATTGAATACACGTTATTATTTTTGAGTACTGATTTATTACTCAGTATTTCTGAGTTTTGTCTTATTTTTGAGTACTGAGTCTGTTTCTAAGTACAAGTTTTATTTTTGAAAACTAACTAATTAGGCCTGTTTTATTTTTGAGTACTAATTACTGAGTAGTCTAACACTTCTGAGAACTGATTGTTGTAATGTTTATTTTTGAGTATTTTCTATTTCTTTATTATTGTCTATTGTTATTGTCTTACTGTTGGGTATTGACTATTAAAATCCATCCATACATTCATTATCCTACTTACTTAATCCTTATCAGGGTCGCAGTTAGTCCCCTACCCCCTCACTGGACTCAGGGCAGGGCATTACACTATCCCAACTAAGCCCTGGACAGGGCACCACTATTCTTTTATTTTTGATTAGTAACTATGACCATGATGTTATTTTTGAGTACTGATTATTGAGTTGTTTGATTGTGGAGATTTGTCTATTATTTGAATACAGAATTTTAATTACTGACTATAGTTATTGTCATATTTTTGAGTACTGATTACTAAGTGCTACCTAATTTTTGAATATTGACAATTGAGTCCTGTCTTATTTTTTTTTTACTACAAACGATTGTGTACTGTCTTGTTCATGCGTACTGACTATGAGTACTGTTTTATTTTTAAGTACAAATTACTGAGCATGTTCATTTTTTAGTACTGATTCTTGAAATGTGTCTATTTTTGAGTACAGAATTTTGAGTTTTGTCTATTTTTTTTATTATTGACTGATTGTTAATGTCTTATTGTTGAGTGCTGACTATTAAGTAGTTCCTTATTTTTGACTACAAACTGTTGAGTCCTATTTTTCTTTTGACTACAGTTCTATCTTATTTTTGATTGCTGAAAATTGAGCACTGGCTTCTTTTGTTTGTGCTCACTATTGAGTAATATTTTATATCTTTCACGCTGATTATTTTTGCTGTATACTGACCATTGATATATCCATATAACACATTTTGTGGTTTTTATCTCATTATTAACATTTATGTATGTAGTAATAAGAATGAGGAACTGAAGTGCAAGCCCACATACAGGCCTTTGTAAACTGGTTGGTTTTATTTCCTTTCCAGACATGTAAAATGAGTAAATTTAGTTTGTTCCATGCTGGGAAATAGTCTGACCTGACCTTAAGATTGTGAAGGCTGCTGTTGTATTCTGAGTCTGAGCAGTGTCTTAAGCATGTGATCCGCTGCCACAGCACCACCCGAGGGAAGAGAAGAGAGGAGCAGAAGGGCCTTCAGTTAGAAGCTGGCCTTTATCAGTCATTTCCCTGCACTAGTCTTAACCTTGACCATATGAGAAGCTGCAAAACTGTTCTCGCATTAGACTGTTGTGCAGAGGAATGGCACCTTTACCACTGGCTGCTCCATTGCTGCCTCTAATCCTCTGTAATGGCCCTGTATGAGCTCTAGCAGCTGTGCCAGATTAAGCACTCAGCTTCCTCACTTTCTAATATCTATTCCTCTGTGATTAATAATTCTGAAAACACTGACTTCAAAATGGCCTAAGGAAATTAACACCACACACTCCTGTGTGTAATATAAAATAATATTGTGATAATTCTGGTTTTAATGTTTGTCAAATTAATTACTTCAGTATCATTTATATGTTCTTCGTTGTTGATCTTGTTGGTCATTTTGTTGAGTTTTTTAAACAGTGCGGGGTCATTTGTTTTCTAGCCCAGCTGCTGGGATAGTGATTGTGTCACAGTGTCAACCCAGCTACTTGCTCAGTTTTCAGCATAAATGAACAATATTTAAAGAAGTCAGTTAGAACTGGAACCGAGATTAAACATCTCATCAGGAGTTATCACTGACAAATGTACAAATATATTTTTTCTCAAAGTTTCATTTGTGCTCAAGTCAAGTTTATTTATATACCACCTTCCATGCACCGGAGTCATTCAAAGTGCTTTACAAATTAAAATAAAATAGTTTAACAGATAAAACTACTGTGTCAAATCAACATAAAATAAAAAGAATGATAAAATATCAGTCAAAACAATAGATTCAAAAGAGAAATCATGCAAAATAAACCAGTATAATGGTGCTGTTACAGAATAAAGTCTGAACAGTGTTTTAAACTGAAAGCAGCTTGAATAGAAATGTTTTAAGTATGGAATTAAAAGTGTCTATAGTCGGGTTCTTATGTTAGACAGGACTGACTGTTTAGTCTTTATCTTAGACAGGACTAACTGACTAGTTTCTAGTTTTCTGTGATTTCTATTTGGTTCATATCTCTGCAGTCTGCTGGTCCTGCACTATTAAGTTATTTGTAGACCATTAAAAGAAGCTTAAAATCTCTTTTATAACATATTAAGAATGGAGGGGTAATGTGTTCTACTCAGAACTCTTGCAGCTGTATTTTGAATCATCTGAATTTTTTTGGAAGTCCAGTTTGGAGACCATTACAATAATCAATCCTTCTAGAAATAAAGGTCTGGATGAGCTCCAGGTCTGATTTAGTCAGAAATTCTCTGATTTTGTTGAGTGATAAAAAGCTGATTTTATTTTATTAGTCTTTTATTTGAGACAGTTTTAACATTTGCATCAGAAATTTCACTAATAAGAAAAAGAATATTCTAAGCTTCATTGTTAAAACCAGCAGTCAGATTATGGGATGTTAGAAAGCGCCCTTATTACAGCTTTATCAGAAGCTCATATTAAACAGGGCTGAAGTCATTGTTGTATCAGATCATCCTTCGAATGTAAAGTTTCTTCCATCAGGCTCTCAATACAGACTTCTTAAATCATTATAATACATTTAAATGCAGTCATGTAGTTGAACAAAAGAGTTAAATGAACGTTATACCTTTTGTTTGCTTTCTTATTTATTTACACTATTAGTTATGTGATGCTTTTAATGTGTCTTTTTGTTGTTTGTGGGTATGATTAATGTAACTGCTTATACAGTAAAACAAATTTCAATAATAAACAATAAAGACCGAACTGAACTGAATTAAGTCAAATATTGAAGTTTTACTAGTTTTTCTTAAGTAGAACAATTTTATTTTTACATCATGCTTTATATTTGCAAGTAAAACTATAGTATATACTCTATTTTGTAAATTGTAGATTGTAATGTGTGACTATTCGAATGAGCCATTGTTAGTTTAGTTATAATGTTGAGTTGTAATGTTTGTTTCCACTAAAAAGAAAGTAATGTATAAGGCAAAAATTAAGCAAAGAGAATTAAATCCAAGCAGTAATCCTAGAAACAACCCATCACTGGGTCAAAGTGTTATATAGCCTTGCAATGCTGGGCCAGTTTAACCCAGGATGTGTTCCAGTATAGCATATATTGACTCAATGAAGGTTACAGAAATGTAAACTATTTTAAAGTATAGAATTTGCAAAAGGCTGACTAGAATGCAGATAATAACATACACTTATGACACCTTTCATTGAAACAATAACCTAATCCTTGTCATGACCCTTGATGTTAACCCGTTGTGACCCTCCCGCCGCTGCTGCTGCATCCCTGTCCGGTCACATGTTCTGAGTGTGTTTACTACTCTCCAAGCGCTGTTTGTTTACATCTCTCATCTCTACATATCTCCACCCCAAGCCATGTCATTTCATGTTTTGTTTCATTGTTAAGACCTGAGTCTCATCTCTGTTCACAGTTCTGCTTTCCTATAATGTTTGATTACGTTTGTTTTAAAAAGCCTTCCCAGTGTTTCAGTCCCCGTCTGTCATTGTATTGTCATCCTGCCTTGTAGTGTCTTAATGAGTTTACCATCAACCTTGTATGATGTCCTCATAGTTTTGCATGTTGTCACATTTTGGTTTTGATTCATAGCCACAGTGTTTCATTTGTTTATACAATAAAGTCACGTTTTCTGGGTCTTGCTGTCTTCCGTCTCCGCCTACCCACTGACACCCATCCACTGAAGAAATAATTTTATCTTTTTATTTTTCTGCAGGGAAAAAAAACAATAAAATAATTGCAGACATCATAAACTTCTGAATATCGGTTAAAAGACATCCATCCAAATTATTACTATAACTGTGAAATGGTAACTCTGAAAGGGAATAAAAGCATTCTTTATGTTCAATATAATGTAACTAATAAGATTTTGGAGCAAAAAAAGGAGATATTTTGTTCTAACAGCGGCATGTTTCATATATTTCATTTTCTTTTATTATTATTTATAAGTGCCTTTATTCTTGGCATTCAGGTGAACTTCCACTGTAATGCAGTGAAATGCATCAAGTAAAATCTAATGTAATCCTCAATCATTGTTTATTGTTTATTGTTGATATGAAGTGTCATTATCAAGACAGTCTGCATGTAGAATCCATTTTTAAGTTTCAAACAAATGTAAAAAAAATGAAAAATGAAACAATGAAGAAGTAAAAAATACACTCTTACACGTCGATGTCTTGGTAATGTGTCTTATGACTGTTCAAGATCCCGAGGCTAATCAGTGACATGTTGTGTTCATGTGATGATGGCTAACTAGATTTAAACCCACAGAGACAATGAGTCCTTTCAGAGGCAGAGTGAGAGAAACACATTTTGGAGAGTTTGAGCAAATTGAAGATTACTTGCTCTGTGCTCCACAGACTCAATGGCTCCTATATTTGTTCAAGCACCAGGGACGGATGCACCGAAATGATCCCTCCAGCATAACAATCTCTTGTTGTTTTTGGGCAACATTTAATGGCTAAAATTTTAGACATTTACTATTAAATATACAGCATACATACCACTAAACCTTTCTCATGTCAGACAGTGTTAGATCTGTTCACATTAGTTTGCATCACATTTGCTTAACTTTAACAGCACTGCCATCCAATGCTCTGCTATTCACATCAGATTCAAAAACTTGATGCTCACGTACAAAGCAAAAAATGGACCAGCCCCTCCTTACCTAATGGCAATGGTCAATGCTTTGAATTGCACATTGGGCCCTTTGATCATGTAGTATGGCTTGGCTTTATGGGCCATCCTTCAAGACACAGAAAACTGACATCAAGGCTCTTCTCAGTCCTAGCACCCAGGTGGTGGAACAAACTCCCACTGACTGTTCTAACAGCAGAGTCCCTCACAGTCTGAAGACCATCTCTTTGTGGAGCACTTAAGTGAACACTAGTTTAAACACTTATTGTAATGCACTGTAATGCTCTTATATTGTATATAATTGTGCATCTTTCAGAACCTGAAGATTCTATGTAGCACCAAAAAGTTCGACATTGTAACTGCAGTAGAACCCTATTGTGGGGGCTATATAGAACCATTTTCAACACATTCCTCATCAATCTGAAGAACCCTTTCACCATGCAAAGAACCATTTATCCACAAGAAGTGTTATTTGAGTGTTCATAGTTCTATACGGAACCATTTTCTTTACTAAAGAACCCTTGAAGAACCATCTTTTGGGTAGGGTTAAATGCAGACTTGAGCTGGATTTGACTGAAAGTTTCAATCATAATCAGTTTTTTTTTCAATCTTAAAACCTTGGCAGTCTTATTAATGTCCCAATAGTCTTTTGTCTTGAGCAACAGTGTTTGTGGAAGGAAATAACTGAATACTATTGATTGTTGCCAGGTTTGACAAAGGCCTTATTAATTTGTGCAACACAATCTGATCCATTTAGTCTGCCTTGTGTATTTTCTGATGAGGCCTTGAGTTCTCAAAGGATTTAGTCTTTAATTGCTTTGGATAATGAGGGTAAGTAAGCTGAGTCACATTAGTCAAACCCTAGCACTAGCTGGCACCCATAATTAACACATTTGACCACAGCACAGGCACAAAGCGGCCCATATACTGATCCTTTCTGCTTAGATTTCACACCAGAGACTCTGTTTAAATGCCACCTCCCCTATGTGAACAATAAAAGACAAATCAGAAAGAACAGAAGCTGAACAGTCAATATTTCCACCGGCAAAACAAAAAAAGTCAACAAGCAGAACACAAAGAATGAACCAATTCATGAAATCAAATATCTCAAACAATACGGCATGCTAGCGAAGAGGATGGTTACAATACATTGAAGTACCACATATGCGTAAAATCCTGCATACAAAGCATGTACATTAATCCCTTTATTTATTTTTTTAGATTAAACTTTTGCGAATGTGATTGCACACATCAGAGTTTGACCTTTAACCCATCCATGCAGTGAAACACACACAATAGTGAGCTGTGAGAACATGTGCCCAAAGCTGTGGGCAGCCTTATTCATGGCACCAAGGGTGGAGTAGGGGTTAAGTGCCTTGCTCATGACCTGCCTGGGGATCCCTAACCACCAGACCACAGCTGTCTCTAAAATACAACAGTGGTGAGTCAGTGTTAATTTCGTTAACGATAATTATGACAAAAAATATTTGACAACCATTTTTTCACAACGAAAACGAGACAAGAACTAAATTAAAACTAATATTTTAAAACAAAAACTATAACTAAAAGTATTAGACTTTTTGTTGATGAATGAAAACGAAACGAAAATGTCACAGAAGGACAAAAAGAATGTTTTTGTCCAGTAATCCGCTTTTTAAAATAAACCTGCGAAGTCTGACTTTCTCAAAGCACGTTAAGCTCCCGTCACACTGGTGCAGTTTAACAACACAACGTGCTGATGTCACTCCCGCAGCTTGGACGGAAAAGAAGAAGCGATTTATGGAGTAATTTCACTTTCGCTGCCACACAAAACAAAACAGAGTGTAAAGTTTTTGGATTTAAAATAACTGGGAAAAACACGACGAACCTCAAGAGGTTCTCAGTTCTCACCACCACGAGCTTTACAAAAAGATAAGCTAACGTAGCGAGTGTAGCTAGCTAGCTAGCTGTTAACTAGTTAGCTAACGGTGATGAATATGTATATCTGATATGTTTCATTTTTCATTTTTGAATTTTTCACTGTATAAAGGGGAAATGTGCAATCCGTTATCATTATTTTAGGTGTTTAGCTTAAATAGATCACAAACACAGGTTTCATTTTAAATACAGTCATATAACGAAACGAAGAGGAAAGGCACGTAAGCCATGGTAGTCCACATTAGGCCAAGTAAAAAAAAAGAATTGGTGATCATCCCCGCCCGACCCTCTAAAAAGCACCCGACCGTTTTATTTATTTATTTTTTTTTTTAACACAAAAAAACGCGCCAAACACCCTAGTCTGGCCTAGAATCATTCAAATGTTGCATGCTTCCAATGACGTGATCCCAAATC
>BRDA01001797.1:69634-87010 GCA_036984385.1 Crenuchus spilurus
GCTTATGGCACCATTGAGTTTCAGGGAGGAGGATTCATCAACAAGGCCATGGTAGAGATTTGACCCCTTTTTATTTTAATGCTGATACTGTTTCAATAGTAATTTAATCAAATTCTAAAAATTAGAATCATTTAAGATTCTAGATTTCTGGTTTTAGTGAGTTATAAGGCAAACTGTTCAACATTAAAACAAAATAAACTGTTTAATGGCTACAGAAAAGGACGTGTTCTTTGTTGAATTAAATTATCAACAACAAATTAACTTTTTCATGATGTAAAAGTGTTTTCTTATTAACCTTTCAGCAGAGGTGGGTACAGCAGCCAAAAACTGAACTCTAAGTAATAGGGTGCAGGAAAAAATCGCTTCGAGCTCGAATCGTGTTTCTCACATTGAACGATTCAGAATCGATTTTCGTTTTCAAAAAATCGATTTTTTTTGTGGGTGCAGATGTGCCTTCTCAGCCACCGTAGTGCTAGGTAAAACAAGGAAGCAGCGTCGGCTATGTACAGGCATGCAAGCCAAGCCGCGATCTTTGAAAGCAACCATTTGGAAACACTTTGGATTTTACCGTCAACCCGGCCCAGGTAAGAAAGGGCTGGACGTGACTCATGCGATTTGCAGAGATTGCAACGGTAAAGTATTTCGTTTGGATTTGAAAGAATCTGAAAAAAATTGATTTGTGACCCCAAGTATCGATTCTGGATCGATTCGTTCGATTCCCAAAGATTCCTACTAAGCAGCCCTACTAAGTAACAATCACATTTGTTAAGTTATTATTATTATTATTATTATTATTATTATTATTATTATTATTATTATTATTATAAACTAAAATGAAACAAAGACTATATCATAATAAACATCTCGCTGCTGAATGAATGAACTTGCCTTCCAACATGGTGGCACCATGATTCAGTGACATCATCACATTAATCTCTATAAATGAAGCCTATTTCTATAATAAACTGAAAAATGTTCAGTTTACATAAACAAATGGCTGAATGAAGAGACTGATGTGTCTGATACTAAGACTTTTTTTTATTTCGCAGTACATCCGAGTGTCTTATGACACTAAACCAGACAACTTGTTACACCTCATGGTGAAAGACTGGCACCTGGAACTCCCGACTTTACTCATATCAGTCCATGGAGGCCTCCAGAACTTTGACCTACAGCCAAAACTCAAACAGGTCTTTGGTAAAGGTCTGATTAAGGCTGCAGTAACAACAGGAGCCTGGATCTTCACTGCTGGAATTAACACAGGTGGGTTCATAAAACAGGCAGGACTAACATAGCTCAGTTATTTTAAGGCAAATACATAAGCATTCTCTTACTTTCTGAAGCATCATTCACTGTAATGCTCATAGGCAGTGGATAACATGATCAAAATGTTGCCCTCTTTCAGGTGTAATGCGCCATGTGGGAGATGCACTGAAAGACCACTCCTCCAAATCCAGAGGCAAGGTATGTGCCATAGGGATCGCTCCGTGGGGAATCCTGGAAAGCAAGGAAGATCTCATAGGAAAAGATGTGAGTGTAAACATAGTGATTTACTAATTCCAGGATCTATAGTTAGTAGCCGCCTCTTAATTGACATGACTGGACTTCTTCAGGTGACCAAGCCGTACCAGGCGATGTCCAACCCTCTTAGCAAGTTGGCCGTGCTCAACAGCAGCCACTCTCACTTCATCCTGTCTGATAACGGCACATGTGGCAAATACGGAGCGGAGGTCAAACTACGCAGGCAGCTAGAGAAACACATCTCTCTGCAGAAGATTAACACCCGTAAGTATGTTCAGGCAAAGCAGTAATGCCGTGCCTCACCCACATCTGCTCCTAATGCACCGCTGATCTTCTCAACTTAAAGGGCTGCATTTTGACAGCTTGAGGGTAGTATGTGTCAACCTGACTGGTAGTTGATTGAGGTCATTATGTGGGAATCGGCTGGAAAGTGTTGCTGGATAGTTGGTCAGTGGACTGAGATGCTATTGTCTGTGACCTGTGGGTTTCCCTTTGTCATCCTATGCCTGGAGCTTGGGATAAGGCAGGGACAGCAAAGGGATGCTCAGCTGTCACCACTCACATCACCTCCTGACCTCTTTTTCCATCCAGTTTTCCCACTTCCCTGGTATTTGGCATGCTCTTTGCATCCTCATGCAACAAAATAGTAAACTGAAAACCTTTTATTATGTATTTTGATTATATTTGTGGCATAGGAAAGATGCCCTATATGACCTTTTTCTTGTGAACTTGTATTGCCAGTCATCTTTGTCTATGTCCTACACTGTTACTAAACTTAGCAACATATCTTAAAGTTAATACTGGCTTATATATGTTCTAAATAGATGCATCTATTCCTGTGCACTAGGTTTAGGTCAGGGAGTGCCACTGTTGTGTCTGATTGTGGAAGGAGGGCCAAACATGATCACAGTGGTGCTGGAGAGTTTACGCGAAGAGCCACCCGTGCCCGTGGTGGTGTGTGACGGCAGTGGCCGTGCCTCAGATATTATCTCCTTCGCCCACAAACACTCACAGAAAGGAGGGTAAGAGAACACCTGACACATTAAGGTCAGCTTGCCTCACAACCTGGATGAATAATCAGTTCACGGTGTTAATATTTTTAGGATAATAGGTGACGACGCCCGAGATCAGCTACTGGTCACCATTCAGAAGACCTTTAACTACAGCAAGAGTCAGTCTCAGCAGATCTTCCTCATGATCATGGACTGCATGAAGAAAAGAGAGCTGGTGAGTATATAATAGTATATAATATGATTATTTCAATGCATCAGAAGCTAGAACTGCCACATATATGCCCACTTATGTATATGTGCATTTAGACAAATAAAATCAGAGGGAAATGGCACAATTGCAATTTTAATAGAGCTTTTCTCATTCATTAAAAACAGGCAGTACTGATATTTGATTGTATTACATGCAGAAATTCATAAATAAACATTACCATGAAACCCACTGTCTTGCATTGTCCTTGTGTCCTTTCCATCCAATCATTTATGAATAAAGACGTCCTCCCATCTTTAAGTGCTTCCCTGAATTGTGTGTGTTCATATTCATTTTGAGATCTTCAACCATCATGGCCCACATATAAATAATCTAGATCAGGGGTGTCCAGCTCCAGTCCTGAAGGCTGGATTCTTGCACATTTTGGTGATCTTCCTTGGTGATTAAACACACCTGATTCAGCTCAGCAGGTTTAATTGTAGCATCAGTGCAGAGAAATCACTGCTCGACACAGTTTCTCACACTATCTAGCTCAACGAGAACTTTATGGTCTCACTTTACTGTGCGGCAACTCTGATTCAGGGGCAAATACACACCTAGTGAGGATTTTCAGTTAGAAGCTTACTAAACTCAGACTTCAGTGGTGAGCGCAGTCAGCAGCAGCAGTGTTTATGCTACTGCAGCAGATTTTGTGGATGGTAAGTGATGTGATAAGTAGTGGCTAATACCTCACCCGAATATAATCTCCAGTTCCATGCATCTGGACTAGGATCAGCACAGTGCCACCTGCTCCCACCACCAAACCCAACATCCATTCATCCTCTTCCTGACCCTCATATACAGATGGAAGCGGAACTCTGTCTTGCTGTAATCCACCCTGAACACCTCCTCTACTCACTCTAATACCTGAGCCTGTTTCAGGCATAGTAAATTATATCATAGTGTCTGTCAGTGTGTCACATTAAAATGGGCTAATACCTACAATGGCTTTTAAAGGGGACATATATCTCTTTTAAACAATTACAATAGGTCTATGGGCTCTAAAAACATGTTCATGAAGTTCTTTGCACAAAATCACTCTCACATAAAGAGATATTACCAGCTCTATTCTTGCCAGTTTCAGTCCCTTTTAGAGGGAGCCATTTAAGGGCTCTGTCACTTTTATGCAAATAAGCTGTTGCTGGCCACGCCTCACGCATTCTGTGGTTATGTTGAGGGTGTACCACAAGTGAAAATGACAGAGGCGATATACAACCGTTTATGTTACATTTACATTTGAGGCATTTAGCAGACGCTTTTGTCCAAAGCGACTTACAACTGGGGGTTAGGTGCCTTGCTCAAGGGCACTTCAGTCATGAGATGTCCAGGGGTCGAACCAGCAACCTTCAGGTCACCAGACCAGATCCTTACCCACTAGGCCACGGCTGCCCCTATGTTCCACCCTGAGCCATTTTTTCAACACTAGATATTCCACTTTTTCTCTCTCTCTCACTCACACACTCACTCACACACACACACATGTATGCCTGTAACCATAGCACTCGGCGTCTATGTACAGTGTGTGTCAAAACAGCAAACCAAAATGGCAGATCTTCAACTAGTTTAATGTGTGGGGCTCTGGTGGGGGGTTGACCTGTGAGGGGTGGTGCCAGGTCAGTTCTATGCATATATCATTATTGTGACATACTGTAATAAGGAAGCCATATGATTCCTGACACCAAAATCTTTCAACTGACTCACAGAAAACAGATGGATGTTTTCATACTTGGAGTGTTTATAGATGCAAGTGGAAATACAAAAACATGCAAAAAGTGAGTTTTGCATAATACGTCCCTTTTAAAATAAAACCTGTTGATTTGGACCATGAACCTTTTCCCAACAATCAAGAATTAGTACTCTGCAACTGGAGAGTTCATATAAATCAAAATGTGCTGATTAAACATCAAATATGGACATATACTGTTAATAAAGGTATCAAAAAGCCTCTTGTGGGGTAATGCCATTGAGCATAGGTGTCAAACTCCAGTTCTGCTGGGCTGCTGTCCAGTTTGGTGATGTCTCTGCTCTGACATTACAATTAAACCTGCTGAGCTGAATCAGGTGTGTTTGATCATAAAGATCACCAAACTGTGCAGTAATTCTGCCTCCAGGACTGGAGTTTAACACCCCTGCCACAGTACAATACTTACAATACTTACTGTGGGTAAAAAGTCATCATGCTATAACTATGACCTAACACCTTAGTGAGCAAAGAACCTTTTCCTGAGCTGCTAAGAACCCTTCAGGCATTCAGAGAGCTGTTTGAGTGTTAATGGTTCCTTTGCCTTTACCATAGAACCCATGAAGAACCTGTACTTAAAAGGTCAAAAGGATCATTCAGAGTGATGCCATAGTACAAAGAGCATTCCTCAAGGGTTCGTTATTAACGAATATGGTTCTATGTAGAATCCGGAATACTCAATTTTTCCTTTGTGTGGACGAAGGGTTCTTTCCATGGTGAAAGGTTTATATTACCAACAAGGTTTCTGATGTAGTTATGATGTCATGCTTGTAATAATAGAGGAACATTTTTGGTGCTATAAAGAACCGTTTTCAAGAGGCTTCTATAGAACTATTTACAACACATTCCTCAGACTGATGAATGCAAAGAACTATTTGGGTAATTTGAGTGTTCAAGGTTCTATAAGAACTGTTCTTTACCAATGAACCCTTGAAGAACCATGTTGAGTGCATGAGTGTGCTGAGATTCTCAGAGAAAGCACTTGTTTTGTTGATGTCAGTGAAGTGTCTGTATCAGCCTGTTTTTAATTCATTCATTCTTTCATTCATCCATTAGAGTAAGAGTCTAAGAACAATACATGTATTTACTTCTTTTGTATAAACTATTGTAGATTACAGTCTTTCGGATGGGTTCAGAAGGACAGCAGGACATTGAGATGGCCATTTTAACTGCTTTACTCAAAGGTACTTTTGAAACATCTAAAAACAGTTTATAACTATAAATTGCTGGATTGCTCATAAACCACCCATGTGTGTGTATTCTGTGCACTCAGGCACAAACGCCTCAGCCCCAGACCAGTTGAGCTTGGCACTAGCCTGGAATAGGGTGGATATAGCACGAACCCAAATCTTTGTATATGGACACAACCTGCCAGTGAGTGCATATTCAAACTGAATAAAGAATATTACTAAAACTAGCATGTTCAGGAATGCACACATCATTTAACATGTCCCAAGCCAGCGATTCTCAAAGATTTGGTTCATTTTATAGCCTCCAAGTGCGGTAGCCAGTGCTACAGCTACCATGGCAATACTTGTGAAGGACAAGCCAAAGAGTGCTGCCACTCGGTCACAAGGGAAGACAAAGAGCAGGGCTAAAAAGGGCAAAGGTGGCAAGGCCAAGGCAGAGGTTCCAGAAGAAACAGATCCTAGAAAGTTAGAATTACTCAACTGGGTAAGTGTGACAATAACAATGGTGAGAATATTTTTGTTATAAACATGTTGTTTGCACTATTTACTGTTTGTTTACTACAACTACATGATGGATTTTGCTAACATAACAATGTAAACAATAATTAAGCTACCAATAACAAAAAAAATAGAATATAAACAGTTAATTAAAGAACTTCTCTCCCCACTTGTCCTCTTTAGGTAAACTCTCTGGAGCAGGCCATGATGGATGCACTGGTGCTGGACAGAGTGGACTTCGTCAAGCTGCTGATTGAAAATGGGGTCAACATTCATCACTTCCTCACCATCCCACGCCTGGAAGAGTTATATAACACAGTGAGCACCACATTCTCATCACCACTCATCTGGCTCTTACAGCACAATGAAATTAACATTTTTAATCCCTCCTCGAAAGAATTCACTAACCCTAATGCTAGGATTATTTATTCATTCATCATTGCTCATTCATTATTTGCAAAAATCACCTTTTTTGCTCGTACTGCTTTTTTCAGAAACTTGGGCCAGCAAACACGCTGAATGTCATAGTCAGAGAAGTGAAAAAAGTAAGTCCACATTAAGAGATTGTAATATTAGGGCAAATGTGTATAAAACCTATTTTTTTCTGATGTTTTAGGGCAGGGGTGTCAAACGTCCGCCCGTCAAATAACTCTAGAATGTTCTAAGGCTATGTTCACAGTGCAGGCAAATTAGATCTCCTGAGATGACTGGTCACACTGTTATTAGTAAGGTATCATGTCAAATTTGCTCATCCAGATGTCACAAGTCTGTCTGATTGGGTTGTTGTGGTAACAAAGTAAGCTTCAGTAACTCCAGCCACACTGGTGACGTGGCTTCAGGGTTGCCAGCTTTGTGGTTTTTGGACTGCTTTAAAAATGAACCATGACTGCAAAAATTTTTTACAATAAAATAAATAGAACTTAGGTAGATTTTCTAATGATATATTACTGAAATATAGATTTGAGTACAAGAAAAGGTATTATGTTTCAATTACAAAAAAAGCTAACAATTAAGTAGAAAATTAATGGGCATTATAATAAGATTATAAGAGTAGTTAAAAAGCAATCACAGCTTTCTTAAGATTAGATTAGATTTTGGATTAGTTTTAAGCTTGTATAGACCTCTATCTGTCAGACAGTGGGCTGAAGAGTTTTTTGGGACCTGGCAACCTGGGACGCATTTCTTGGCTCATTGCACTTCAGTCAATCTGGGTTTGATGTGTCATTCTTTGTCGCATTGTGAGTGACGTGAAGGGCACTTCAAAATCCGATTTGAGTGGCCAGAGTGTCAGATCTGTACAAATCTGATTGTAATCAGATTTCAAACCAACTCCAAATTTTATGTGGTTTTTGACTGTGCAGAAAATGAAAAATCAATCTGGATACAACTGTATCAGATTTGGGCAGTGTGAACACAGCCTAAAATGTTTTTTGTGGATTGTGAATTGAATTGAAGGTCCTAAATTAGAAACATAATAGAACAATAAACTCAAGGACAACCTACAAAGCAAATGAGAAACATATTTACATTTACGTTTACATTTCAGGCATTTAGCACATGCTTTTATCCAAAGCGACTTACAATTGGAGGTTAGGTGCCTTGCTCAAGGACACTTCAGTCATGACCTGCCCCATTAACAAGCTAAAACAAATGACAATGTTAACATGTTTCTTTCAAAAAAAGGAAAGATTGACTAATTCTTACTGCTTTACTGAGATTAGTGGAAAACCACAGTGTCTCATTTGTTCATAATCTACTATGATAATATTTAATGTCATTATTAGACTCACCTTGTTGACAAATACACTGATTTTCAATGACAAATTAGAACAGTTGGAATAAATGAATTGCTGTCCGGGGTGAAGAGACAGCAGTCAGTCTTTAATCGTAGCTAAACTGCACTGAATGGCTGCTTCTCTTCATAATAAATGTGATGTACATGGAGAGATATTTAGTTAACTGGCATTTATACAGTTAAGTTTGTCACACTTACAAATGATGGCTCACTTGATATTGAACTGAGTGTAATATGGCTCGTTAAATAAATTGAGTTTGACCCCCCTGTTCTAGGGGAACCTCCCTCCAGACTATCAGATCACACTGATTGACATAGGACTGGTGGTAGAGTTCCTAATGGGTGGAGCGTATCGCTGTAACTACACAAGGAAAAGCTTCCGGTCTCTCTACAACAACCTTTATGGCCTTAAAAGGGTGAGTACAGCAGACGCCTACCTCATCTCTAACTGTTAACACCCAGGAATCTAACACTTGTTTACTTCTTTGTATTTACAGCCAAAAGCCTTAAAACTCCTTGGCATGGAGGTATGAATAATATACTACTCCATCACCTTCTGCTCTTCTTTTGATTTGTTATTGATGTTGTTAATCCAGCGCTGTCTCTTCTAGGATGATGAGCCCAGACCAAAAGGCAAGAAGCGAAAGAAAAAAAAGGAGGAGGAGGTGGACATTGATGTGGATGACCCTGAGGTCAGCCGTTTCCATTACCCCTTCCATGAGCTGATAGTGTGGGCAGTGCTAATGAGGAGGCAGAAGATGGCTCTGTTCCTGTGGCAGAGAGGAGAAGAGGCCATGGCTAAGGCACTGGTAGCATGCAAACTCTATAAAGCAATGGCCCACGAGTCCTCAGTCAGTGAGCTGGTGGATGACATTTCTCAGGATCTAGATAACAATTCTAAGTGAGTAAATGATTTGGAGAAAACTGAACATGCAACTGTCTTGAAATTAGTATATTAAAGTACCTATAACCAGTCGTGGCTGGCCAGTAGAGGGTGCTAGGGACCTCCATGGTGGAAATAGTTTTTTTTTTTTTTTTTTTTTTTTAAATAAACATGTTTTAAATAACTGCTTACATATTTTAAGTCTGTATGTGCTAATCATGTACAATAATATGTAATATATCAAATATATTATAAATATACATATATCTCTCTTCTGAGGTGACAGAAATATCGGCCAGTCCGAGAAGCAGCAGCCAATCACTGGCCTGCTGACACAAGATACACACATAAATATGTTATCTTACAGTCTTGCAGCCAGTCTGAGGGTCAATACAACATCAAACATAGCCTTTTTTCACTTGTAGGGAATTTGGAACTTTGGCATTTGAGCTTTTGGATCAAGCCTACAAACATGACGAGCAGGTGGCCATGAAATTGCTGACCTATGAGCTGAAAAACTGGAGCAACTCTACATGTCTGAAGTTAGCTGTGGCTGCCAAGCACAGAGACTTCATTGCTCACACCTGCAGCCAGATGCTCCTCACTGACATGTGGATGGGCTGCCTAAGGGTTGGCAAAAACCCTGGATTTAAGGTGCATAATTTTTAAACCAACAATGTGTGCTTCTTCGATTTGATTTCATTTCTATGTTTACATCTGTTTTACAACAACAATTAAGCTTGGGCTTCATTCTCAAAAAGCAATTCTGATTCAGGTGATTATTGGCATCATCTTCCCTCCTTCTATCCTGCTCCTGGACTTCCGTCTGGGTGATGATGCACACCAAGGCTCTGATGATAACAACGGTGGCAAAGATAAGGACGATGACAATAAATCCAGCAGGGTAACTACAGTTTTTGTACAAAGTCTTCATAACATGCTAACTAGAAGCAAAACAGGAAATGACCCGTGTGTTTCATAGTCAGAATATCATTTTTTTGTTGCTCAAAAGCATTTTAATTCAGTATTTGTTTCAGAAATAAAATTTCACACAGGTCAAATGTTTAATCAAAAAGGTTTATGTAAACCAGGGGTGTCGCACTCCAGTCCTGGAGGGTTGGTGTCCAGCACAGTTTGGGGATTTCTCTGCTCTGACACTACAATGAAACCTGTTGAGCTGAGGCAGGTGTGTTTGATCACCAAACTGTGATCCAACTTCCAGGACTGGAGTTTGACATGTCCAATAAACAAAAAACAATTCTTTTATATCACTTTGTTGAATGCATTCACTACACTCTTAAAAGAGATGTTTTTTTAGTAAAGAAAATGGTTCTATATCACTTTCATGATATAAGGGTTCTTCAGATTGATGGGGAATGTGCTGTAGATGGTTCTATATAGAACCCTTTTGGAGCTACATAGAACCATTTTCAACACTTTCCCCTTCAATCTGAAAAACCATGGAAATAACCCTTTATCCACATGAAGGGTTCATTGAGTGTTCATGGTTCTATATAGAACCATTTTCTTTACATTTGAGACATTTAGCAGACACTTTTATCCAAAGCGACTTACAATTGGGGTTTAGGTGCCTTGTTCAAGGGCACTTCAGTCGTGACCTGCCCAGGGATCGAACCACCAACCTTCAGGTCACCAAACCAGATCCTTAACCACTAGGCCACAGCTGCCCCTAAAGTTCTTTGCTAAAGAACCCTTGAAGAACCATCTCATTTAAGAGTGTATTGTTAGGTAGTGGCAACTAGGCATGCAGAACGATAACAATTCAAATTCTCAGCATATTCCAACTTCTCAAACACTCAACCTAATGTTCTTCCAGGATGCCACTGCAGACACACACTCTAAGAAAGGTGATGAAGAAGAAGGCAGCAAGAAGCTGAAGCGTGTACCCATTGGAAGGAAAATCTATGAGTTCTATAATGCTCCTTTCACCAAGTTTTGGTTCAACACTGTTAGTAATTGTGTCTAATTTTACAATCAATATATCTAAAAATATCATGTGTTTATATATGTAATGTCTGGTATATTTTTGGCAGATATCCTACCTTGCATATCTTATGCTCTACAATTACATTGTTCTGGTAAAGATGGAGCGTTGGCCAACGAAACAAGAGTGGATTGTCATCTCATACATACTGACACTGGGCTTGGAGAAAGTTAGACAGGTGATGCAATGCAAGACCTTTAGTGTCGTATAAAGCATCAAATATATTCAAAACAATTGGTCCCACAGTACTTTTTTTTATTCACTCTGGTTATTTCAACATTCTGCTCAACCATTTGGTAGAGCACATTTAAGTCACTATATCTTATTGAAGAAGGCGTTGAACTTAGAAGGAAATAACTTACACAAGTAGTAATGAGAGTGTTCTGTGTTACAGATCCTAATGTCAGAGCCTGGAAAGCTCAGGCAGAAGATTAATGTGTGGCTGGAGGAGTACTGGAACATCACTGACCTAGTGGCCATCTCTACGTTCATGCTGGGTCTCCTTCTCAGGCTGCAACCTGAACCATACATGGGTTATGGCAGGGTTATCTACTGTGTTGACATCATCTTCTGGTACATTAGGGTACTGGATATTTTTGGTGTCAACAAGTACCTTGGACCCTATGTCATGATGATTGGAAAGATGGTAAGAATCATGTATAATGTATATAAAATTCTAACAAACTTTGGACACTTTCTAAAAATGTAGGGTATGTTTGTATGAGGAAAAGTCTTCAGTACTGTACCAACCTCTGCTTTTGTGTCTTTCAGATGATCGATATGCTTTACTTTGTGGTGATCATGTTGGTGGTCCTGATGAGTTTTGGTGTAGCACGCCAGGCCATCCTGCATCCTGATGAAGAGCCCACCTGGCGACTGGCTCGAAACATCTTCTATATGCCCTACTGGATGATCTACGGAGAGGTGTTTGCGGACTCAATAGACCGTAAGACTAGAATTGATAGTAAGATTCTTTTTCCTGCCTCCAGGGTAGACGCTCAGTCCCCTTAGCATGTTTATCCTTCCTCTGTCTTACCCGTTTTAAATTAGGTATACATACATTATAGAAGGATAGGGGAAGGATAATCTGTGTGGATTATAGTTTGTCATGATAGTAAATTTAAAAAGTGCAATGCGTCATTGAGGTAGTTCTGAAGGCAGAAATTTGGATGTGTGTGAAATGGCTTGTAATGTTTCTAAAATCTTTACAGTAAATTAAAATCAGTCTTTAAGTAGTAAGGTGAAGGTTGAACAAAAATTGTCCACTGTGGGACAGGAATTAAATACTGTTTCTATACAGAGCTTAAAGCATTTCTCTAATAATCAACTGCTTATGTTATTTATATGTAAGTATGTATGTATGTATGTATGTATGTATCTGTCTGTCTATCTGTCTGTATATATGTATCTGTCTGTGTATGTATGTGTGTATGTATGTACATTTACATTTGAGGCATTTTGCAGACGCTTTTATCCAAAGCGACTTACACTTGGGGGTTAGGTGCCTTGCTCAAAGGCACTTATGTATGTATGTATGTATGTATGTATGTACGTTATGTGTATAAGTATGTATGTATGTATATAGTGTGATGAAATGTATATTAACTATGTTTGTTTTGAGGGTTATGGTTTTTTCTTGGTTTTTTATTCACATTTTTATGTCTCCATGAATTCAACTCTTCTGAATGTTTCTACAGTTTATGCCATGGAAATAAATCGTAAGTAAATTCTTTACTTTTTTGTTCAGTTTTAATGGTCTTTCAATATGTAAAATGAAATCACTGCTAGTGTTATGCATTGAGATGTAAGGTCTTCCCTCAGCTCCATGTGGAGAAAATATGTATGATGAAGATGGAAAGAAACTTCCACCCTGCATTCCTGGTGCCTGGCTCACTCCAGCCATCATGGCCTGCTATTTGCTAGTGGCTAATATCCTCCTTGTCAACTTGCTGATTGCTGTCTTCAAGTAAGTGTACATATCAACACAGCGACAACATATGGTCTTCATTAGCAATGAGCGATTAGATATTTAAGCAATAATAAATATAAATGTTCGGCTCCTATAGACAGTATGTTTGGCACATGGACATGGTGATAAACTGTATTTTACATTTACTCCCCAAACAGCAACACCTTCTTTGAGGTGAAGTCCATCTCAAACCAGGTGTGGAAGTTCCAGCGGTATCAGCTGATTATGACATTTCATGACAGGCCAGTGCTTCCTCCCCCTCTCATAATCCTCAGCCATATCTACATACTGTTCAGAAGGGTATGCTGCCACTGTGGCAAGAAAAAGGAGGGAGAGCTGGACGAGAAGGATAAAGGCTTGAGTGAGTTAACTAGAATGCTTATGTTCTTTGGGAAAGTGTGTTGGGCTGTTTTCAGACTGCAAGCAAATTGGATTTGTTTCCCAAATTCGATCTGTTGAGATGACTGTCCGCACTGTTATTTACAAGTGATCAAATCAGTAACGACGATGCTGACATGGCTTCAGGGTCGCCAGGTTTGCAGTTTGTGATCTGCTTTTAAATGTACCATTCATCCGTCCATCTACCTATCCATCTTCTTAAGGGCGAGTCCCCCATAACTGAGTGCAAAGCAGGGCTTTCAACTATTTTAGCTACAGCCAAGACAAGGCACAAATCCATCACTCACCACAAACACACAAAAACACACACTCACACCAGGGTCATTTAGAGTAGCCAATACACCTGATCTCCATGTTTTTGGACTGTGGGAGGAAACCCATGTAGACACGAGGAGAACATGGAAACTCCACCCAGATATGGACTTGAACCCAAGACCTCAGCACTAAGAGGCAGCAGTGCTAACCACCAAGCCACTTTACAATGTACAGTGACTGCTAAAGAACTCTTAAAGAAATACAATAAAAAAAACAGAGCTGGAGATGCATTAGGTAGACTTTCTAATATTAGAAGATTAAGTAGATGGATCTGAAAATATAGATAAGAACAGAGAGTTATTTTTTATTTACTTAAAAATCTTACAATTATCCTCCTCAGTCCCAAGACAGGACACTTTAAAAACAAATTATATTTTGTAATGAAATATGTTCATTGCAGCCATTTAAATGGCATAATACAAAACAAAAAAAAGTGCATGGAGACTGTAAGATATTCAGTGTCCAGTATGCTGGACGTTTGGAATTAAGGGCATGAAATCTGAAAGATTTTGAAAAATGAACTCATTTGTTAGTACCAATACAAAATACAAATTAAATGTATTTTCTGAGTTAACTGTTGTTAAATATGTAATACATTTTTTACAGTAAATTTACATACTGATATGAACAAATATAAACATTTTGCAGTACATTTCTACTATTTTATTATTATCTAATAATAATAATAATAATAAAATAATTATTATTAATTTTTATCTATTATCTAATAATTCAAGCACCTCTTGTACTGTCAGCCCTAAACAGACATGAGAAGGTGAGCATAGCATTGAAAAATGTCAAAAATATAGAGGAATACCAGTGGTTTTAAGATGTGTGTATTCGCGATACATAGCATGCTTAACGCAGCATTCAGTAGTCTAACTCCAAATGTGTAGATAGCTGGACATAAATGTTTCACGCAAAATTTAAGACTTTGCAAATAACTTCCCATTGTTAATATCATTATTTTTTCTATCCTTAAACTTCTAGAATAACATATATACAAACACATTTCAGTTATCTATTTTGGATAATTAAGTATAACTTTCGTTTTGCTCGGTCACGGAGGCGAGGAGCGTCTTTCTCTGCAGCTGCCATTTTAGGGAGTTTTTTCGGCAACCTATCAAAACAACCTAAACGTCCTTGTCCAAACAATAGAAAGCCAGAGTTGGGAATGAACATATAAAAGTGGGTGGGACAACGTAAACCTGGTTGTTAAGTTTAAAAACCCAGAAAAATAATGTCCAGCATACTGGACGTTTGGAACGAGGAGGCTATGTGAAAAATTTACAAAAAAAGGATGAAAATAAGATTTGAGTAAAAAGGCAATTATAGCTTTGTCAAATGTCTGTGATTAGCATCTAGATTAGAATCGATTGTGGGTTAGTTTTAAACTTGTGTATGGCTGCTTTCTGTCAGACAGTGCACTGTAGAGTTTTTTGGGACCTGGCAACCTGGTACACGCTTCTTCGATCTGCGTACTTCTACTTTTACATAGTTGTTCTTTGTCACATTGTGAGCGACATTAAATCACTTCAAAATCCAATTTGAGAAGCCAGAGCATCCAGACTGAGATGGATCTGTACACATCTGATTGTAATCAGATTTCAAACCACCTCCAAATGTTTGGATCAGATTTCATGTGGCTTTTGACTGTCCAGACTACCAAAAATCTATCTGGATTCAATCTAGATAGGTCAAGAATCGGATTTAGGCTTGCTGTCTGAAGATGGACTTAAACCTGTACAACTATATGTATGCACTGAGACAGTCTAGTTGTAAGCAGCTACATGTAGCTGTGTTAATGATATGTAATATGTCCGTTAAGTTATGGTTAAAATAACATCAGAATGATGCTAAATGCTCTTTTCAGCTATTCATGCAACTTACTGTGATTGGTTTTCTTTCTTCTACCAAGAGCTTATCCTGAATGCTGAGGAGCTGAAGTCTCTGTATGAATTTGAGGAACAATGTGTGGAAGAGTACTTCAGAGAGAAAGACGATGAGCAACAGAACTCAAATGATGAAAGGATACGGGTGACATCTGAAAGGTACTAGTATGTTATTCCAACAAAGGAATTGTTCTTGTGGGGCCCCAGTAAACAGCATGCTTTGAAACCTTGTAATTCTGAATGAGATCTTATTTCCCATTAGAGTGGAAAATATGTCCATGCGTCTGGAGGAGGTGAATGAGAGAGAAAACAGCATGAAGGCATCCCTACAGACAGTGGACCTTAGGCTTGCACAGTTAGAGGACATCCACTCTCGCATGATGAATGCCTTGGAGAAACTTGCAGGGATCGACCACGCTGAGCTCACGCGGACACGGTCAGGGGCTTCTTCAGTGTGTGGTCCTCCCTGTCTCCTGCGGACCAGCAGTATTAACAGTGCTGATGGATACAGCCTTTACCGCTACTACCTGGATGACTGCCCCTCCACTGAGGATAAAGAGGCGAGTAAGGCAGGCCAACTGGCGCCAGCAAAACAGAGTAGAATGTTCAAGGCACCCAGCATCACAACTCTCGCTCCAAAGGAATATGGACCCAATTTGGAGGTGGAGGTCCCAACATTAAGGAGCCGTCCACCCTCATGTGTGGACATTCGTATTTCTCCTTGTGATGCAGAACATGAGGATCTGGATCAGAGTGGAAAGGCACAAGCAAACACACCTATTCTGAGTGTCCTATGTGACCATGCTCACCAGGACAACTCTGCAGTTAAGAGAGACATAACATTTGAAAGGGCTAAGCTTGACACGGCCATTTCATTCCCCTTAGAAAAGGTAAAGGCTTTCAGATATTATCCTTCAGAGGCACTAAGCACTTCGCCCTCTTCAGCACGAAAGTCTAGGAGCACCATCTTGTTTGACCCAGCAAATATGATCGATGACATGCAGGGGGCCAAAGACCTCAGCTCTCCTGAACAAGCGGTTGATGGAGCCTCACCCGAGAGACGGTGGAGTGCTGGCTTTGAATATAAGGTTCACCCCAGCCTTTTTGGCCAGACACCAAAAGTATCAATGATCAGGCCACTAGGTACATACCAGAACGACGCTGATCAATCTGAAGGAGAGTATCAACTAAAAGTACCATCCATTCACATGGAAGAGAGAAGGCCAGAGGGGATACCTAAGGGAGACAGAAATGCAGAAGAGTGGAATGAAGGCAGAAAAGAAGATGGACCAGAAGAAAGCGCAAAGATGGAATGCAATGCTGAACAGATGGCCAGACACCCAAAACAGACCAGTGAAGGACAAACAAATATTGTGGAAGAAAGAAAGTTGTACTTAGATGAGGAGCTACCTGATTCTTGCCACCTTCAAGTTCCTGAAGAGAGAATGTTCCTTCCGGCAAGATCCAAAAGCTGGAACAAAAAACAACGCAAAGCCTTGGGGGAAAGCATGGATAAGCCACGCAGTTCCTGCAGTGAAAGAGACCTCTCAAGTTCCCTTGACATGCCTGACAAAACATCCGTAAGACAGTCAAGAGAGGACAAGCTCAAGAATGAGATAGATCTGAAGATGACGGATGAGACAGACTGTTAATTACAAAAAACAAATGAAAGGACATGTTGTAGTAGATCATTCTACAACTTAACATCAGTATTAGAAATATGATGACATGGACAGTTCAGAGGTTTGCACAGCTTTGTCATAACATTTACATTTACAGCATTTGGCAGATGTTCTTATCCAGAGTGATGTAAAACAGTGCTTTGTTTCCATTAAGAGAATTATCTCAGCTAGTACAGACAGATTAGAGTCCAAACTACTCTTCAGTTCAGACACTGTTAGAACAAAA
>BRDA01001797.1:87982-110712 GCA_036984385.1 Crenuchus spilurus
TTAAATAGGTAAAAAAAATTCAATAATTATCGATATCGACCGATATGAAGTACTTATATTGTGATACAGTTTTTAGCCATATCGCCCAGCCCTAGTCCTAGCGGATGGGTGGGTCAATTGGCTACCACTACACTGGGGATAAATTGGGTAAAAAAAAAAAATTTTATGTTTGTTTTTTAAAATAATATTTTAATATTATTACCATTTTGTTTTGTTTGAGCGTTACTAAACTAAATATCATGTAACATATCATGTATTTTTTTCTTATCATGATGTAATTTTTTTAGCCATATCTCCCATCCTTAAAGCCAAATCAATTTTTGTTTGTTGCTTTTTGGGGAGTCTTGGGAGAGGCAAAAATGTTACATGTCCATGAGTGAATCTGGCACAAACCACAGCAACAGACGGCATATAGCTTTGGATGAGCCAGGAATGCTCAGCCTTGTCATCTCTCTATATCCTCCCCCTCTCAGTCCTGATCAAGGAGGATATTGAAACGGCAGCTTGAATATAAAAGAGTTATTTATCTTCATCATTGTAACAAGGGCTGAGTAGGTTTTGCAGGAACTTGCTCTTCCACAGAGTATGGGGCACTTTGATTAATGATATTGATATTACCTGTGATTGGGCCTTCACAACCTGCCCAGGGGACCCGAATCTGATTCATTTTATGATGATTAAAGGTAAAACAGGAGATGTCATTTATTATGTCATTTAAACTTTCATGTCTGAGAATTAAAGCACCTCAGAGAAGTCTCATTGACTCTTTAGATCAGTGTGAAATTTAGTCTACTCTTCTTAACACTGCATTTCCCAGGTTTGCAGAAAAGAAACCCTTCTTGTGAGCCATTCGAGAGGTAATGTGATGTAAATGAAAGTCTGGAGGGCTAGTTTGTAGGGTCTAGGGAGCATGTCGTAGGGCGAGTTTTGTTTTGGTATTCGGCCTCAGCCGCACAGCTCGATTTGGCCTCGGCTGCTCGCTCGGCTCAACTCGTGTGTGTGTGTGTGTGTGTGTTTGTGTGAATACGCACATGCAAGCCTGTAGCATGATTCCTGCTCTATTATTTTATATAAATATTTTTTTCCTTTGTGGAAAGAGGACTTATTCTCACTAAAACTGAGTGAGAGTCTCTGTGACACTAAGTGTGACGATGTGCTGATTTGCATGACAAGAGCAGCAGAGCAGCAGACAAAGGCTGTTAATGGCTCCAGCATTCCAGCGCGGGGGAGAGAGACGACGAAAATTTTTGTCAGGTTGGGAATTCTAATCGACTTATCAAATAAATGTACTGGCAGCACTGGTATCTGTTTCATTTGTATCACAAAGTACCTTTTTTCAAAAGAAATGTCACCTTTTAATGCTACTCTTTTTAAATGAACATGTTTAATGATCCCAAATGTTTGCATCACAATTAGCGCTTTTCCACCAAAATAACTCTGGTTCTTGAACTGGTGCCGTTCGAGCGTATGAGAACCTCGGTGCTTTTTAGTGAACCAGCCCGCGTTTCCACTAGTTGAACCAAAGATACGTCACGGTGTATGTCATCAACAAAGCGGAATTATAAACAAAGATGGCGGAGCGCATCGACTACTTGCGAGCATTTGTGCTCTTGGTACAAATGCTTGTTTCACTTCACAAGTCAAATCTAGAGCCGGTACATTCCCTCGTCCAGCTCCACTGTGCGATAGCTCCTTTTTAGAATCTCTAAAAGATTCTAAAAGATTTTAGAAAAGAAGCTAATTTTTTAGCTTCTTTAGCTTATCTATCACTCGCTCTCTTGAACGAACAAAACCTGCCCGAGCTAAATCCTCCACCAGCTCGCTGTAGAGTTTCTCCTTTCTAATACTCCCCTCAAGTTTCTCCTGAAACTCCGGAGAACACCAAATAAATAAAAACTGAGTTTCTTCAGTGGACCACTGTCCGCTACGAGTCGCCTCAGTGCGCAGGCGCGTTTGGTTCGCACTGAAAAACCAAGTATTTTTTGGTTCCCGCTTCGAACGAACGTTCCTGGTTTGGGCCGGTATTTTTGTTGGTGGAAACGCGGCGAACGGTTCAAAATTAGGTTCTTGAACCAGAACGGTGCCGGTTCCGTGTTGGTGGAAAAGCGCTAAATGTGAATAAAAGGCAGTTTTTAGCTATTTTATATAGTGATACAAAACACAGAAGCACACAGAATGCTCCAGTTCCACATGCTGGTATATTTTACTGCACCCAGTTTGGACATGCATGTGTCAGATTTGTCATGTAGGCAGATTTCAGTGAGTTAAAGGAGACAAAGTCTAAATTTTTGAATGTTTCACCAGTGACACATTTGATTTGATAATGGCAAGCCAAACGAAGTGCCTAGTGTCCAGAACAATCCAAGAAATCACAATCATTTCTTCTTTCCAGCTACAGTGTTTCTCCTGTCTTGTCCGTGTCCCATTTCTCATGCATTCAGCCTTTCACTGGTATAAAAACTTTACTTGTTGCTGAACCTTTACATTGAGCTTTTTAAACTTTCACATATGTGCATCTCAATTACAACAAAAGCTTTTATTCACTGAAACTGAGGGCACATCACTCCAAAGAACCCGTTTTGGCATCTTTATTTTTAAGGGTATGTGCCAGAGAGCTACAGAACTGACATATTTAAAATAGAAGAGCAGCAATTAGAATCCATCCTTTTAAACCTTCTAGATTCCATCATGACAGATGCACAACTGTGAAACAGTATGAAAACTACAGCGGTCCAATGCTTTTCTTGGGTGATGTGCCCGTCAGTATCATTCAGTCTGAAAAATTGGCTATAATCTTAGTATAAGAATAAATGTCTGCTTGCTTCTGGGGGCTTACTAAGCACTGGCTTTGTGGTTTCACTCTGCTCGGCCCAGGGGTCTTGTCCTAGAATGCTTTGGAGTCAGCCCAAGAGCAGGTGTTTCTCTTGGCAGCCAGACATCAGAAATCAAGTCATTTTACAGCCAGCGCCACTGGCTGAATGCACCTCTCAAGCATGCATCGTTCTCTCCTGTCACACTACACATTTGTTGAATGCTTTGCTTGGCACAGACCTTTACATGCAACTGTTGATGCAGCCATTATGTAGCATGTCACTAGCTGCCTGCATGTAACCACATAACGTCAATTGAAATGCCAACTCTTAATCAACATTTAATTGACCAATTGTGTGTTTTCTCTGCTCACTGGCTATATATTGTTATAAAACAGAGGAGGCTAAATATGCAGAATGATGTGTAGCCATGCAGACATTTGTAAGCATGCTGTATGAGTGTTTAGCTGTACACGTCATTCTTAAAGCAGTGCCAGAGTGCACAGCCCCTCCAGACTGCAGACCGCAGTCCCAAGGTGAACAGGGCACCTGTTATTTAGTGGTATTAAATTCACAATCTTCTCCTGGTTTATTACACAACCATCTAAATTAAGTCCCTTTGCAGCTGAGTGATCTTGCCATCCGAAGGACAAATGTGGGGCAACACAAATTCCCTCACTCCAACGAGCTCACATTCAACTGTACTCCAAATTTCACTTGTCTGGTGACCTCAGTTTGGCTCAGGGAAGAAATAAAGAGAGTCAGAGTCTTGGCTGAGAGTGTTTTGGTGCTTGTTGAAACAGAAAAGTGAACTGAAACTGCTCAGTTGATGATATACACTGCTCAAAAAAATTAAGGGAACACTTAAACAACACAATGAAACTCCAAGTCAACCACACTTCTGTGAAACCAACCTGTCCAGTTAGGAAGCAACACTGATTGTGAATCAATTTTACCTGCTGTTGTGCAAAAGGAACAGACAACAGGTAGAAAGGAGAGAGAATTAGCAAGACAACCCCTATACAGGAGTGGTTCTGCAGGTGGTGACCACAGACCTTTTCTCTGTTCTCATCCTTTCTGGCTGATGTTTTGGTCACTTTTGCATTTTGTCAGTTCTCTCACCATAGAGGTAGCATGAGGCGATGTCTACAACCCACAGAAGTTGCTCAGGTAGTGCAGCTCATCCAGGATGGCACATCAATGCAAGCTGTGGCAAGAAGGTTTGCTGTGTCTGTCAGCACAGTGTCCAGAGCATGGAGCAGATACCAGGAGACAGGCCAGTACACCAGGAGACATGCAGGGGGCTGTAGGAGGGCAACAACCCAGCAGCAGGACCGCTACCTCCTCCTTTGTGCAAGGAGGAACAGGAGGAGTAGAGCCCGAGCCCTGCAAAATGACCTCAAGCAGGCAACTAATATCCATGTTTCTGCTCAAACTGTCAGAAACAGACTCCATGAGGGTGGTTTGAGATTTTGAGTGTGATTCCAAATCCAGACCTCCAAGGGGTAATAATTTTGATTTACATTGATCATTTTTATGTTATTTTGTTCTCACCGCATTCCACTATGTAATAAATAAAGATTTTCAACTGGAATATTTTATTGATTGATGTCTAGGATGTGTTATTTTAGTGTTCCCTTTATTTTTTTGAGCAGTGTATAATGAAATCATCACTATAAATTAAAATAGTAAATTAATGCAGCAAGTGTGCTGGTGGTCATTTTCATCATAGTATTAGATGTTAAGGTCAAGCTGCAGTAACAGCTGAATAAATTAAAAACATAACTCATAGTCTTATAGTTCAGTCATTGTTTCATTTGCATGGTTGCAATGGTTGAGCCTAATTTTTGCCGGACTTAAGAACTATGATGGATAAAATGACCAATTACCCTTATACAGTGGACAGTATAACTCAGTATAAGTATATACTATAACCATAGCTAAGACAACAGCTTTGCTACATGCCAAGGATCCATGTCAGTCTACCTCTGTCATCTCTACTTTTCTTTTAGTGTTTCTTTGTCCTGATTTAGCAGCACAACAGATGGATAATGACACTTGAGTCTATGGCATGTTGCAACTGTGGTAACTATACATTCATACAATGGAAATGAACAGTTGTCTCAAACACCATTATGTCTTTATTAACCACAGTCATGAATGTGTACTTTAAATGAGGGTGAAGATGAGACAAGCAATCCACCAGGAAGACGAGATAATGCATTTTTCAGCCAACATAATTGTTACAGTTAAGACAAATGCATCTTTTCTGCTCTTTTCACAAACAAAGTAAACACAAAGGCACCACAAGGAAAGCTCCTTATGAAGGTTCCAACTATGTACCTTCCTGAATAGTCCTTTCCAGAACAACTGTCTCAACCCCTGAGCCATGCTATGTACTTCTGAGGCCCTTGACATGCATAGCACACATGCAATGGCTCAGACGTCTTTATGGCACAGGCGACAGAGTGGGATGTGGGGAACCGCGGAGTGTGTGAGTGAGCGTGTGTGCATTTGGAGAGGAGGGCCAGGAAGCGGTTCTGACAACCTCACCCATTAGCAACAGCTGCCAGCTGATAGCTCTCAGTTTTAATGTTCCCTAAATTGTGAGGCCCCAGTGTCAATGCTCTAATCTCAGGCCTTGCAAAATGGGGCATTCAGCAGGCCGGCAGTGTGCAGTGAACGGTATCAGATGCAAGCCTACTGCCACTGCTCACTCTTTGTGGTTTTCAGCAAAGTCAACAGTGCCATGCTGTAAAAGAAAAACGGGGTAGCTCATTCAGAATAGGGATGATATGATACTCTCCTTGCTATATTTCTTCTTCTAGGCAAATGTGACTTTAAATGGTATTGGAAGGGGTACTTTCTAGATGATCACAGTGATCTCAGTGAGTTCCGTGTTGAAGGAAGAACTGAAAAATTGTAGTAACAGAACAATATAAATAAAGAAAAAAAAAAAAAAAATTGCTGTTTATTTTTATACCATCAATCTATTTTCCAATTTTACTTCTCAGTTAGTCAGATGATTTAAAAACAAATTCAACAATGTCCAACAGGACATTACTTAGCATTACTCAGATAGCATACAGATGTGGGCCACTCCTGGTCCACTGTCGGCATGGCAAACTGCATGAGATCCAAATGTGACCCTTATATTGAAAATACACATTTGGCCCACATGTACCATAACAAATGCAGTCCACTTCTGGCAGAGATATGGCAGTGCTACCTACATATGATCCATCAGTGGCCCACATATTAAAAAACTAATTTGGCCCACATGTTCTAAAACAGATGTGGTCCACTTCTGGCAGAGATATGGCAGTATTACCTACATTTGGCTGATATGTGGCCCATGTCATGTCATGTCACACGACGTCATCGCTTTGCAATGGTAGGCTGCACAGACGAGTCCCTTCTCTCCAATGCTATATGTCTCTTGTTGATTGTAGCAGCCTAGCACCTGATAATCATAATCTGGTGTATATGTGGCCCACATCTTGCAACTGGGAGCGGTCCACCCAAGTGTCATCAATCTATTCAGCAAGTGGCCCAAATGAAATAGGGGACGAGGGCCAGAATAATTTTGCTATCTGGGTATCCAGTTTTGCCAAGAAACCAGACTTTGTGAAATACCCTCATGTCTTAAAACAAACAGTCTGGAATTTCTATTGTGTTTATTACATATAATAAATCTGCTGAGACTATTTTCCTCACCGTAAAGTATAAGTATTATAGCATATAAGCTTCATAAAAGTATGTTTCTTTATGCTGCATTGACAGTTGAAGGTAGATGATGCAGAGAATTCTACCATCATTCAATTAATCACTTGCTGTTATCTGTGGGAAGGGTCTTTACTATGACATTAATTTGCAGAACTTATATGATTTTATTATATATTAGTAAATATATTAGTAAATTAAAGTGCCACAGTAGCCTCAACATACAATTGTAAACAATATTTACATAAATATTGACATAAATGGAATACAATTGCACACAGCATTAATATAAAATTGCACTAGACATAAAGTTGCACACATTTACACATTCAGATAAAAAAAAGAACAGACCAATTAAAACAAAGAGCAAGGACAGAAAATATGTTGTTTAATATGTACAGACCAGTGAAAAACAAAAGGTTAATGCTACGTTATGCTACATTATGTAATTCTGCAAAGAACTCTGTACTCTATGTATGATGGCGTGATTTAACACAAACCAGATAACAGGAGCTCAGTACAGTAATGAGACTCACTGTACATCCTTATTACAATGGGTAAGAAAGATGTGACATGGCTCCCAGATGGCTGTAACAGTGCCATGAATGTGCATCTCTGTTTTTTCAGTGTTGTGTACAGGGGGTGTGAGATCTGGTTCATAATGGCCAAAAGTTTATTGAGGGTTCTTTGCTCTGCCACAAGCTCTACATCTACAACAGTGCCAGCCTTCTGAATCAGTTTGTTCAGTCTGTTTATTGTTGCCCCAGTACACAACAGCATATATTATAGCACTCGCTACCAGACTGATAGAGTGTCCATAGCAGCTTAGCGCAGATACCAAAAGACCTCCTCAGGAAGTACAGAGGACTCTGGCCTTTCTTGTACACAATGCGGGTGTTACAATTCCAGTCCAGTTTACTGTCCAACTGCACACCCAGATACTTGTGTGTCCCAACCACCTCCACATCAAATGGAGTAACACATATTTTTGTGTGTTTACATATAGTGTCCAAGCATATTTTATTGCAGCCCGTTAACATATCCTAGGCTTAACTAAACTTTCTTAAGTAATTAGCAACCAATGCTGTATGATATTCCTAGCCTTCCTTTGAGGCCTGTTCAACTGACTTGCTGTGCGTCCTCTCTCTGAGATGAGGAAATAAAAACAGAACATGGCTTCCAATTCTAACATAAATATGTACTCACCTCCAATCGTCTCGCTCCATACACAGCGAGAACACATAGTATTACCATTTCCACAGGCCGGTCACTATTTATCATAAAGCGAAGTGTGGTCAAGTTACGTTTTGTTTGGAAAGTGAATGTGTTTACTCTTCTGTGTGATTTAATTTCTTATTTGAGATTAGTGCAGAAAAGTTTCTGAACTATGAATAGCTTTGAACTGTGAGTGAAAAAGCAGGCTGTTGTTATGGCAGTAAATTGTATTCCCACTTCTGACCATTGATAGACTCCATAATTTTTCAATCTTAATAGCTACTTCCAGCTCGGGGGTAGCTATGGCCATTTATGGCAGCGGTAATGAAACAGTGTGTATTTCACTGGTGGCAGTTTTAGACCCTCTCCTTGAGTGCCTGGATAGAGGGATCTATGATGTGTCTCACCTCTCTGCCTTTATTGCTGATTATTTACCATGAAGACTCTTATGGCCTTACAAAGAGTAACTGCTCACACCTCTGAGAGCAAGATACCCTTGGCAGACCTTGCCAAGTTTGGGTCTATGTTTCCTAACAATATAGGAATCGTACGCTTTGATTTTTGGCTATGCCATGCCCTCACCTCTAAAGTGTGCTCTTTCCTTACAGCATTGGGCATGTTCTGCTAAATATTAACACAAATCTCATGTACTTTAGGGAGAATTTGTGCTCATTACTATTAGCAGCTGCTATATACCGTAACACTGAGGTTCAAATTTTTAATATCCTGCTGGAAGCAACAATGTACAATATATATATTTCTTAATGTTTGTTGACATTACTAAAGAATGCATCCTGCTACTTTAAATTGCACTCGTTGCTGACAAAGATGCACAAATGCACTCAGCTTGTCTAGTCCCTGTAGAGAAGTACTGCCAACAGAAAAAGACTCTCTAGAGCAGATAACCATCAACCTTTTGGCACCATGCCTAATGCCAGGTGTGGGATAGAGGGGTATAAAGCCACCCAGCATTGAGCTTTGCAGCAGTGGATCTCTGGAATGATGGTTCTCCATCCAGTAATTTTGGGATGAGTTGGAGAGTTAGGGATGAGGTGGGTGGTGATGCACCATCTTGACCTCACTCTTTGTTTTGCTGAATTCAATCAAATTCTCACAGCAGTGGTCCAGAGTCTAGTAAATAGCCTTTCCTGGACAGTAGAGACGGTTACTCCATCAAAAGCAGGATGCACACCTTATATACCTTTGATTTTGGAAGAAACAATGAAACAATACTTTTGTTCAAAATATTCAGCCAATCAATCCTATCCAAGAGTGACCGTTCATGTATATATAACACAGTGGCCAAGAACGACGTTTCTCATTAGATTAAATTCTCCTTTTGCCAGAATTACGTACAGCTTGTCTCACAATAACTGCTCCATGATGTGCTGATAGCTGCAGTGCTTATGTATGAGCACAATATATGGTTGATTTTTTTTTTATAAGATTAAATGTATGACATCTAAAACATAGCTCAGAGGACACTGAAATGTTGCTGTGTCCTCTGAGCTATATTAACCTGCTTATCATTCTGAATCTACATTACAGTGTCAGTTGGACTAGAGGATATATATTGGCACTGAAAGGCCCTGTCTCAGGTAGATAAGCCACGCTTCAGCAGTGACTGATGACAGGAAGGAGGGAAGCTGGCATTTAGGTGGAACTTTGCCAACGGGAGCCTGATACAGGCTTGTGGTAGACTCATTTGGTATCACCTGGCCTGACTAACTGCACATTTATGAGACTGTAGGTCATTTAGGGTCTCCTCTCCCAGTCAACTCAAGCAGCACACATACACACTCAAACAATCAATGTCAAGAAAAATGAGACACTTCAGTGCCTGCCTGTGTAAAATCCTCCTAGAGCTCATATTTTATTAAGTAAAGAGGATAGAAACAAGGATGAGAAATGTAAAATCTTTGGATTTGACTTCAAATGAAACTTGATGGCAGAAGTTAGCTGAAGATAAATGTTTTGAAACAGCCAAACAAATAAGACTTCACTTTAGTGATCCTTCCGGGCCTTTTCCCTAATTCATGTGCTTTATCATCCACCTCAAACTGAAATCAATAATGTAAGCAAACTATAAGTAATCAAAAGTGCTTTAGTCACCCAAACTTTTTTTTCCAGGAGAGGATAGCAGTCCTTATTTCACTTGCATGATTTTTTCAATAATTAAGTTTGTTTTATTAGATGCTAATACTGATAAAGTGATTGCCTCCCCCCATTATTGGCCATCTCATATGTTGAGATGCATATTGTAGTGTTGTGTTTATACAAGATTACAACATTATTTGGGATACTAAAATATTGTATTTGCAAAAATAAAATGCTAAATTCCCAACTAATGTGGATGTGTATGTTTTTTAATTCTTTACATTGACTGACACAATGCACAAACATGGTGGAATTTAGTGGATGGATGATGTTACTTTACCTTTACATTAGCTAGACATGTAAGTGACATCAGCAAGTGTCATACCCCCACTTCTGCTTAGTCCAAGTCCCTGTCTTTGTCCATGTGATCTGGGTTTATTTATCTTTGCTACCTGCTTTTGTTTACCTTCACGTCAGGTCTACATATCCCTACCCTTGTCATATTGTCCTGCCATTTGCTTTTGTTTACGTTTAACATGTGTTGTCCTTTTCTCCACATGCTTGTTTGTTTACATCTTCAATGTGTTCACATTTTTCACATCTTCAATGTGTCTTGTTCATGTCTCCACCTCCCAGTTATGTCATGTCATTACACGCTGAGCCCTGCCTTATCTCTTGTTATGATTTGCTATTTAACCTTCCTTGTGTTTCACTGTCTTCGTTAGTCATTGAATGTGTGTGTATGTAAGTTTTCATGCTAAGGTTTATCTTAGTTCATTGTCAAGTTTGTTTCACTGCTACAGGTTTGAGTTTTGTCAATAAACCACTTTCTGATACCCAGACTGCATCTCCGCTACAGCTCCATGTTACAGCAGGGTTTGCAACACCGTTCATTCCCTTTTAGCTCTGTCTGTCTCTCCTCTGATCAGACTGGTTTTCTAGGTATTTGCATATTGTGAATTGCAGATGCAACATCTTCTAAGAGCTACATAATTAGTTTTGCCAGTAAAATCTTGCAAAGAAATATAAATAAGCATTTTCTATTATGCACATTCTTGAGTTTATGTCAAACTGCTTTTCTTTTTAAGCAATTCTTTCAGCTTTGTGATGAGCATCATCACACTTCAATGATAGGTAAGCTGAGTTTCCCTAAAAGATTTATGGGTCCCACTTTATTTGTACAGTCCCCAATAGATTATCTAAAGAAATTGAAGCTATTATCAAACTATCAGGTGAAAATCTGTTGATTCTCTGCCGTGTTAGGATTAGGATTAAGACCATAGTTAGTTTTAGGACCAGAGTGAGTTTAGGGTTAAAGATAGGATTATGTACAGGGTTTGGGAAACAAGTGAAACTGAATAGATATTTAGTTGAATGTAGGTTAATTAATACCAATTAATACCACAGCATAAATTACCAATTTATGCTGTGCAAACATCAATCATCTACTTACAAGGTTCCTTCCTGTCTCTCACATTTGAACCTTTTGGCCATAAATTATTGTAATCCAGCTCCTCTGAGCATTAGTTTTAAACATGAATTCTATGTACGAGAACAATGGTGCTGTGCCCAAAAAGAATGCTGACAAGCAGCTTCTGTATGTTCTTTTCTGAAGAGCATTTGTGAATAAAAGACTTTAGAATGCGTCTTGTGGGGTTTTAACCTTGACAGAACACTTCTTATTTGAAAAGTTTCAACGAATCAATGCAAAGCTATTTGTATGCAGGAAAAGGTTTGGAACCCAGCTGTAATACCAAAGCTCACAATTTAACTGAATGTAATTCTTCTCGCCAGTGGATCTGCAGTAGTGAATTAATTGAGTAGAAAAAATGGTCTTCACCTACAGTGCTCTGAATTATTGTAACTTTCAAGTTATTACTCTTTAAAGTTAATCTGTATCTCAGTGTTAACACAGGGCAGTTTTGTTATCTGTGTGCTGAGATGTATTTCTTTGTGATTTGTATGCAGTGAAGTCTTTTTCTTTGCATCCTAACAGTTCAGCTTAGGCGTGAACAACTACTCCAATTTCACCTGTAATAGTAGGATGGATAAAGGTCACAGAACTGATGACTGGTTAATTTATTTAGACTGTCATGGATCTCATCATGTTACCCAAGCATAATGATCTACATAAAACATATTTCATCTCCTGTTGCAGTGACTTCTTTCCTGTTATCAGCAAAATGAAACACTGTTTTGTTATGCAGTGATATGAAAAGTTGAGGGCATTTGCATAAAGCTAATTTGCAAGCACAGATAATTTCACGTGTAGCAATGACTTATTGTAAAACTAGTATCTGAAGTAATGTAAGCTCACTGGTGTGTTGTAGAACTGATGTGTTTTGGTAGATTAGAAGCAACAGGGTAGTCATTCACTGATGTCTAGGAGACTTGAAGTTTGCATTGTGGAACATTATGGCTGCACTAGTGGGGGTTCTGGGCAAAGTTAAACTAAAATAAGCCAAAAATGACATTATTGCCTGCCTGTTTCATTTTAAGGAGGAATTCTATCATAGTTCTATCTCATCAAAATCTAAAACAGGAGCGTTGTGTAAACAAGATATTGGATTGCCACGAGTAGCAGGGGGTTGTGGAATATGAACCTCAGTTCTACATTTTCTGTGGTTTAAAATCTTTTTTGGGATTTATGAAGTATAGGAATATCCAACTTTACACTTCACTCTTATAGCAGGAATATGTTTAAAAGTGACTGTCTCACTTTTCCCAGAAGAAGGGTGGGTCAATTGACTGCCACTACATTGGGGTGGAGGGATGGGGGAATGGGTCAAAAAATAAATAAATTAATAAAATTAATTGGTAATGCCTTACCTTTAAAAGTTTTCTTTTGCATTGGACAATGAGTTGCCAGTCTCTTGGAAACAACATGCTTATTTTGTATCATTTTAAGTTAACCTTCTTTAAAGGTTAAGTTTGTAAGTTCCTCAGCAACTTTCTATCTTCAGACAGAGGAAAGTGACCTCGCACTGTGTTGAATGGGATCGTTTTCTTATCTGCTTAAATGAAAAGACTAGAAGTCAGTAACTTAATTTTAAAGTTTACTCAATCACCTGAATTTGACTTATTTTATGTTACTACAAATAGCTCCAGGCAGTTCTGTTCCCTCTATCTTCCTTCACTTTCGTCTCTCCATCTGTCAGTCAATACTGTATCTCTTATGTGAGGACCTGCTATGAATTTGGACATTACAAACTTTTTCACAGACTTTGAAACCAAGTTGTCAAGTGTTTATTGTTTAAAAAAGAAATGTTCTCATAAATAAAACAGTTTTGGTTTGTAGGGATGGTAGAGACAGAAAGGAATGCTGATGCTGTTTAGCAGTGTGATTTAACTAGGAGAAAAGGTCAAACTGAGTAAAAAAGAGGATAATGGCAGTACTGGCAAATCAATAAATATGAAGATGCTAACTCCATAACATGGTTCTCAGTGATGGTGTAAAACATAATTATACTAAACTAGCAATAAAACCCAATAATTCAGTAATGTGGCAGTAAACAGTTTTTGCAAAAGGTCTTTACATTGGATAGTATAGGCTAAATGGGAAAAACAGGTGTGGATTGTTGACATATATGAGTAACATAAGCAACAATAATTATTTAATTTGAGAGTAGCTTTATTGGCTTTATTTGCTTAAATTAGGGCAAACTTTGTGTATATGAGAGTATGTGGATTTTAACAAAAGTATATTATGGTTTTATATTTAAATATTAAAACTACACAGTAAATATGCCAGTGTTAAATCAACACTATTAGAGTTAAAATAACACTGAGGGTGTCAAAATGTAACACTCTCAGTGTTGATTTAACTCTAATAGTGTTGATTTAACACTGGCAGATTTACTGTGTAATGAAGGCAATATAGAAAAGTGAACTGCAATGCAACGTAAATGAAATACTAACATTATAATGACTGAAGGAATGAAAAGATATGCTTGATATATGTATATGACCATCCTTCATTCTGCAGTTAGACCACTGGATGCTCACTGAAGTTTCATGTTTCACCTTGTTCACCACAAACCAATAGTGATTCTTTCTTCAGCACCTACATACTTGAAACCATCTCTTATACAGCTGCTCTGCTCCAGTTAGTCATCTCGTGACTCCATATGAAGAACTTGCCCTCTTCTACAGAGGAAGCAGACCTTATGTCAATATTGTGTTGTGTGCCGGTGTAGTGAAATATTTCAATGATCAGTGATTACTTATGAAAGCGAGTATAGTGAGTCTTCTGGTGAATACTAAGGAGACTATTCAATCGACAGCCAACTGGTTAACTCACATCCTCAGCTGTTCCAACCTGTCACTCTAGTTGGATGCTTTAGATTCCCAGGCTGCGTGTTCTTCTCATCCTTGGTGTGTACATGCAGTTTCTCTTTGCTGTGAGGAGAGATGGCCCCAGAGAGCCAAGTGCTGCTTTTTCAGTACTTTCAGAGCCAAAGGACTCAATCCAAGGCTGAGCGTACATGATACGATCATTAAAATAGTTGTAAGAAGGGACAGGGTGGAGCTTTTCCAATTACATAATTTCAAGCCGAGCATTGATCTCCTTGACTGAGAGGCCACACAGTTAAGATTCTATTCCCAAATCAGGAAGTAGCTGTCCATTATTAGCTGAAGTAGGTGAGTGTGAGAAGAGCGACAGACAGACGCCACTTGGATGGCCACTCTAGAACTGTCTGTCCATATCATCTATAGCACTTTTCCACCTTTAGAATTATATAATATTTAACACAAATAAACACAGGTAATCATTATGGATGCACCAAAATTAAAATTTTGGCTGTAACTGGAACCAAACAAAGTGAAACATTTGCCTGAATACTGAGTTCTTCATTTATATAAATTATTATGAAATTAGTAACTAAACTATTTCTCAAAATAACTATTGTAGATAAGAATGAATGTCTGTATTTTAATAAGTTGGTTTCATGTCATTAGGTTTAATTACGTGTTTAATTGATTATTATTTTATTTTTGTATATAAAACAAAAAGTACAGAAGACAGTAATATATGAATATGTATGAAGATACATGTATGTTTCATTATTATTAATAATTAATAAAAAACATGAAACAGAATCATGAAAAAGGCTAAAATGAATGCTGTGAGTCACATGGATGTTTTGAGTTTTTAATGTGAGTGTCATTGGCTACAGATGCTGAAACACTGACTATTCTTTTGGTAATTGTGAGATGGCCCCGAACACTGCAGCTTGCTGCCAGTTTACACTAAACTGTACCTGTGCTGGTGAATTTATGTTTTGTTAACTGGTGAGAAAAGCTGAATTCAGAATGTCAAATGATTGTCCAATATTGAACTAACTACTTCAATAAAGTTACAATTTGGTTCATGTCTATGGTCAGGAACTGGAAAAAGGTGAAAGTGTCATTATAAACATCATTGTTCTGTATATGTTATTCACTTTTTTCACTTATTATGCAATTTTGCGATTAATTATTATGGTTGCCAAATATTCTGTTGATATTGATTATGATGAATCATATGTTTTAGTGATCTCAATACAAATCAATAAAAATAAATAACTATAGAGAGAAAAGATATGGAACAATACTATCTAAGCAATTATAAATAGCAGTTTAGCCCTTTAAATATGCACTTAAAGTACAAGAAAACTAGATTCACTATTCCTCTGTTGCTTCCCGAGTTGAACCACAATCATCTGGACCACATAATGATGAATCAAATCCTTGTGACTTTTTTCTCTAGGAATGTTTGCTCCATATGAAGAGTATAGATCAGGCATGTCCAAAGTCCAGACCGTGGGCAATTTGCGGCCTGTCACCATTTTTGGAATGGCCCATGAGGTATTTTAGAAATACTAATAAATAAATAATACTGCTATTAATCAGGTTGTAAAAAACCAGAGATTCCTAGTTTGAACACTGGTGTCACTATTATGTAAACCCAATCTAAAAACCTTCCACATATCCTTTCCCCCCAATGCTAAACATCAATGACGTTACACCTACATTACTGTTCCTGGGTTTTTGAGTAGACTTAGCAGAAATAAATGAAAATAGACAGAACGCAGAAGATTTCAGGCAGGTTGATAAAATTAATATTTGTTCACTGAGTTCAGAGGGAAGTGTGTGTGTGTGTTTGTGTGTGTGTGTGTAATTTATCAGGAAATAGTTGCTGTAATGAAGGAGTATAATATTAAGAGACATTATGAAATGAAACATCACTCTTTCAGGTCAAGCACTGGTGTTGAACAATATCAGAAGGTGAAACAACTAGCAGCAGCTTGTCGGCTCAACAAAATAATTTTTAGTGCTACCCAAGTGCAAGAAAATGCTAAAAGGGTTACGAGCTAGCTCAACTCGTAGCCCAACACGTTAACTTCAGGGTTGCCTGGTTCATAGTTTTTGTGCAAAATTTGGTTGTGAGTAAATTTTCAGAGCTGGTTGAGTGTTCAGTGCTACGAGTTTGTGGCCCATGACTGCACCTATTTTTCTCCTTCTGCCCCCCAACATGAAAAGTTTGAACACCCCTGGTATAGATAGAACTTCCATAATCTATTCTTCTTTAGAAATATCGTCAAATTGATTTAATATGCTCATCACAGATTAGTACATGCATTTCAAACTTGACTTAAAAAACAACCAAAATCAATTAACACTGGTCATTACATGCTTTAGGTTACAGGGTCAGTTGGGATTTTCACATTTTTATAAGGATTAAGTAGGTGGGATAATGGATGGATGGATGGATAGTTTAGTTAAATTTTTCCTCAGTATTATTGCATTCCTCAGGGCTGATTCTGAGTATTTACATATTGTATCTAGTTGTGGCCTCAGCTGTTGGATCTCACCCTCCACACTATTAGTGAGATACCTGAATTTCTTGTTGACATTGGGAGTAAAAATTTGCATAAACACACCTGCTGTACATTATGAGAAGCAGATGGTTCTGGTAATACAATCTGAATCATTTTCACTCGTATTCTGTAATTCTTTCAGTATTCATTCAAGCAAGAGAACATGGTGTTGTTGTTTCATGGTGAATAAACAACATGACTTGATTTTGTTTAGCTGAAAATGATGACCTCCTATATTCAGCCTCTCTAGTGCTCTTATGCAACAGTTTTGCAAAGTAAAGTAATGTTTTAAGAGTAATTTTAATCTGGGCAATTTTACCCTAAAATGTTCAAGCAGCTTAGAATAATGTGTAATTGTTGTTATTTATCATAACCTGTTGCTGGTGACCAAAATCATACACAGTAAATATAACAGTGTTAAATCAACACTATTAGAGTTAAATTAACACTGAGGGTGTCAAAATGTAACACTGTCAGTGTTAATTTAACTCTAATAGTGTTGATTTAACACTGGCAGATTTACTGTGTAGGGCTTGGGTGGTTGCGTTCTGGCCACATGCTTTTATTTTTGTGAGCTTCATGCCATGTTTATTCCTCATTTACCAAAACATCACATCACAACACTTCCATTAAGCAGACTTAGCCATGTTGCTTTTTATGGAGTTCAGAATCATGTATTTAAAAACTAAACATGAGTAGACATGAAGAATTGCCCTGGCATGGCTGGTGCCACCTCAGCTGTTGTCTTCCTCTGCACACTGCCATACTCTTGTTGTCTCATGTCAAATGATACCAGTGGTTAGGAACTTCTGCTATAAATGACATTTTATCAAAAGTCCTACTACCAAAAACATGTTAAGAGAATAAGCAAAACAGCTCCTGTAAGAATGGATGAAAGAAAAAGAAATACAAAATAATTTTCCTATACTAATGACATGTTACAATACTGAGTTGGAATGAAGTGTATCTTTCAGGTCCAGCCAAATGTCAGAAGTAATCTAACTTATTACAGATCTTCTTACTTGGAGAATTGAGTGGAAATGGGCTGAATATGGGTTCTGGTTGGAAGAGTCATATAAAACCTACCTCACATTAGTGTCAGAAATATCAAAAATCAGGTCTAGTCTCTGAACTTCTCACTCAGTCTGAGTCCGACCCTCTGCTGTCTTATAGACCCAGCTTGTGTTTGTAACACAGATATAAGGATGCTCACTGTTGTATTATCACAGTGTTTTTTCAGACAGATGAGTTTTTTGTTACTGTTCTTCATATTTTAACAGTATTTTATTCCTCCTCACTTAAACCAGGGCAAGCAGGATGGAATACATTTAGTAAAGGTGAAGGCTCATCATTCTCATTAAAAAATAAAAAATAAAAGGTCTTAAGTGATTAACAGTGTATTACATGGGTCAGCATCACCCTTTGTGGGTGGAATATTTACCTTCTTTGGCAAAAGCAGAAGATTGAAGATTAAAAAGCAGTGATTGTCCAGATCAAAGCATTTTCCAGATAATTAACTATGCGTGGCTCGCAAATGAGTCTTTATCTACACTCTTAATTTTGTCATTATGAAATTAACAGCTGAGAAGCTGACAGAAGGCTACTTTTTCTAGCATCAGCCCCTTTTGTTGTATCGCCAAATCCTCTGACAATTCAGACATGCTGAATCCTCAAAAAAACATCATTCTCTTTGGGGAGTGCAAATTGATTGCTAGGATTCATAAAAGAGGCAGTTTAATCCAGTTAGATTTGTTGTGCATTTGATCACTGAATCCCAAGCCAGTGGAAAATTTTTTTTGGTGCTGGAGAAATGCCCGAATACCTCGATTGCTGTCAGATGAGCAAGGAAGTATGGCAGACATAACATGGGATAAACACTTGGAGTCTTTGTTGGAGTCAAATGCAGAGGCCTATCAATCACTGACCTTGGCTTACAAGATATAGTAAACCATTCGACATGTTGAATGTGCTGAAAGGGACTGAAAAAGGTTCAAATGAGGCTGAGCAAGTGAACCCACCTGTTGTGCATTCCATCGACAAAATAAAAACAACACTCTTAACATTAACTACTTTCAACAGCAAGCTCGAAAGTAGAGTCATAAAAGCTACACCAAGATGTAAAGCCATGGATCTACATGTTATCAAATTGAGGCAAGTCTGAGATCCATCAGTTTGATGTAGGCATGTTTTCATGCTTGTATATACTGTGTGTGTGTGTGTGTGTGTGTATATATATATATATATATATATGTTCATCCAGGCCAGTATCTTCTAAAAAAGAACTAGGTAGATGGCATAAGGCCATGAATGGGAATGCACACCAAATCAAGAGCACAAGTGTTAGCGTGTCAATCTCACTTTGACTTGCTGCAGACTTGTGGTGTGAAATGAAACCACAGAGATTTCTGCTGGAGAAAGTTTATCACAGCCAGCACAAATAACCAGCATCAGCTGGGCCTCTCGCACAGCTTTCAGATTGAAAATGTTCACATAGGACTACGAGTATTTTCACTGTAAAATTTCAGTGGAGCATATGCTTACTGAGAGTGTCCTCCATACACTCTTAACAGGAAAGATCTCAAAAAGAGTTCTTTAGTTTACTCAAGTGAAAGTGCACAATCATTGACCAATATGCTTGCACACTGCGGAATTTAACCTCTGCAGTTAACCCATCTGTGCAGTAAAACACACACACACACCCACACCCACACACACACACACACACACACACAATAGTAAACACACACTTAAAGTGAGCAACTGTGCCCAAAATGTTGGGCAGCTATGTCCACTGTGCCTGGGAAGCAGTTAGAGGTTAGGTGACTTCCTCAATTGTGCATTTTTATTTTCAGAGGCCTAGGGAGCTGTTTAAAGGAGCACATGGCTGCTGATTGTTGGGTTCAGGTTTAATGAGTCAGAGAATTTATAAAGTTTAGACATTTGCATCACCTAGCATGATGATTGTGAACAAGTCATATCTCAAACAAGCTTATTAAGGTCTTTGACTTTGGAAAAAGCTATCTGAGAGTTCGGACCTCTTAGGGTGGTCTAAACGCTTTCCTTTTCTATTTTCACTCTAAAATTGTTCAAAAGAAAAACAATTCATTCAACTTGATTAAAACGTTTAATGCTTTCATCTTTAAATGTATGTTTTTTGTAGATTACATTTTCAGATGATCTTATCCAGAGTGACGTATAGCTAGGGCTGGGATGATATGGCCTAAAATCAATATTGCGATATATTGAGCAGTTCACCTCGATAACAATAAATGGACGATAATACTAATACACACATACTCCAAAAATAAATAATGTGTTAGGCCAACATAACAACTTCACAGCCAGTTATATTGATGGTTCAATTCCCTTTTTATAACCACTTAATTAACTTTAAAGCATAAATAAATGAAGAAAATGTCTTGGACAGAAAAGACACCATTAACCTTATCAATACACTCACTCCTGAGGTGGTATTTAGAATTTACATCAAAAAGCTCCTGGTTTGTATGTTTACGGTCAAAATGCTTTCTGATGTTGCATCTGTTCATAAAAACTTTGCACATAGGACATTTTTCTCGGACAACAGATCTCACGTGAACTCTTCTTTTGAGTGCATAAATTCCCAGGTCTTCTGCCCTGAGTGGACATGGCTTGGCACTGGGTGGACACAGCTCTGCACTGGGTTGGAACTACTTGGTACTGGGCTTTACACTGGGTGGGCACAGATCTGCACTGGGTGCAGGCAGCTTTACACTGGGTGGGCACGGCTTGGTACTGGGTGTGCATGGCTCAGCACTAGGTGGGCACAGCTTGGGACTTGTAGAACATGGCTTTGACAGAGGTGTTGTGGTTGATTGTTTAGAATTACACACAATCAAATGGTTTTCAAAGTCTTCTTTATGCAGCACCATTGACTGACCGTACAGTATATGCAGTGGTAATGGAGTTGTGTCCTGCACCCTACTCCACATCAGTGAATAGTGTATCCTGAAACATGAGAAAATAAATTCTATAAAGTGTTGGGCCAAAAAATAATTGTAGGTCTCTGAAAGGCTTAGTAATGACAGTAACCGGCTTTTGACACAACAGTACAACACAAATTGTACAATATCTAACGATGTATACAATTATATAAATATGATTAAGCCTCAAATGACAACAAGGTATATAAACCTTGTTGAGTAAACTGTTTTAAAAGATGTAATTTGAGGCTTAATCATACGTGCAGTTTACAAAGTCTGATATTTATATAATTACATACAGCTATGACATATTCAGCATTGTAGATAACTATTATATGTTAGATATTGTGTGACTTATTGTACAGCCTATGACAGGGGTGGCCAACACCGGTCCTGAAGAGCTGCATTCCTGCACAGTTTGGTGATGTCACTGCTCTGACACTATAATTAAACCTGCTAATTGCCTGCTGAGTTGAATCAGGTGTGTTTGATCAGGGAGATCACCAAACTGGGCAGGAATGCGGCTCTCCAGGACCAGGGTTGGCCACCCCTGGCCTATGTTGTACTGTTGTGTCAAAAGACTGTTATTGTTGTGTTAACTGACGTACCTTCATGCTGGACTGCTTGGTTAAAATGTAGTTTGAGGTGACTCCTAAGTTTACTGGCTGATGTTGGCTTATAATACTCTATAAAGCAAAACGGGCAATGATATTTGTCGCAGCTTGTGTCACATCGCTCATATATCGGCAACAATCTTCCTTCTTGTATGGAAATATGCATTGCAACACATATAACTGTCGCAAACTTCCTTTAACATTTGCAGTTTACATGTGTTTACCGCGTATGCGCTGCCACTGGCGCAAAACTGCTGGCGTGAAACTGCTGGTGTAAATCCGTGGCTCTGCAGCTCTGCAGTCAGACCCTTCTCCTTAGGGCACGCAGCCTGTAGTCACGTGACTACACACAGCATGGAGAGCAGCGTCTTAAAGGAACATGAATGTAGCTGACAAAAAAGACAAAAACGGCTTTTCTTTTCATTTTTTAAGACACCAAAAATACCGACATGGGCAAAATGACGTCGGTTATTGTCATAAATTTCGGTATCTGTAAACTTTCGGTTTATCACCCAGGCCTACGTACAGCAGTGCTTTGCTTCCATTAAGAGAATTATCTCAGCTAGTACAGACAGGTTAGAGTACAAACTACTCTTCAGTTCAGACACTGTTAGAACTAAACCATCACTAATACCTAGAAAGAAGAAACCGTTCCCCGACCTCGGTGCCAGGACAGAGAAGAGTCTTGATGCTAGTCTTGATGCTAGTCTAGTCATGCTAGTCCACATGTCTTGAAGGATGGTGGGTCAAGCCGAGCCATATTAGAAGCTTGAAAGGTTCAAGGTGTGACTTTAGACTGTTCCATTGCCATTAGGTAGAGAGAGGCTGGTCCATTTTTTGCTTTGTAGGTGAGCATCAGGGTATACAGTATATCAATAGCAAAATATTTGGGTACCCCTGGTCAAAACTTCAACATACACAGCCAAAGTCTAGTTAGTTAGTGGTGCACATGAATGGGTAACTTGTTACTGCTATGTTGCATCAAAATTGTTTATACTGTGTTTCTGTTCTCTTAGTTTTAAGTAGTTTAAGCAAGTATGGGCTCCAGTATAAACACAGTAATAGTATTGATCTCTAAGTCTTATTATACCTGTCAAAGTGTGTTTTCACATGATCTGGCACCAGTGTGCATGTAAATATACAGTGCTGCCTGAAAGTTTGTGAACCCTTTATAAAGTTCTATATTTCTGCATAAATATGATCTAAAACATCATCAGATTTTCACACAAGTCCTAAAAGTAGATAAAGAGAGCCCAGTTAAACAAATGAGACAAAAATATTATACTTGCTCATTTATTTATTGAGGAAAATGATCCAATATGACATATTTGTGAGTGGCAAAAGTATGTGAACCTCTAGGATTAGCAGTTAATTTGATGGTGAAATTAGAGACAGGTGTTTTCAATCAATGGGATGATAATCAGGTGTGAGTGGGCATTCTGTTTTATT